>VDFB02043264.1:0-10691 GCA_007258455.2 Sequoia sempervirens
TGTTGGCCTTTGGGATCTAATAATCAGGTTATTAGATAGGAATTCCTATAAAAGTAAGATTCACACCCATTTTCACCTAAGCAAGTAGGTAAGGAATTTTGAAGAGAGAAGAAGTAAGAAGAAGGAGAGTTTCAAGAAGCAAGGAATTGAAGTCTTGGAGTAGCCTTCTATTGTTTTTTGCAAGTTTTTCAAGTCCATTATCAAGCCAAGATCTAGCATTTCCAAAGAATAATGATGGATTCCTATGGAGGATCATGAGAGATTCTAGGTTGGAGATGCAACTAGCCAAACTTCCAAGCCTAAGTACTTCTTTCTTGAGTGATTCCATCTTCCATTATTTTTCTACTTTCTACCTAAGGAAGGTAAATTTCATGTTTATGGCTTATTAGGGTGATTTGAGATCTCCTTTGTAGGTCATTTTCATTTGCATCTTAGGAATTCTTTTCTAACACATTTGAATAGGGTTTCTCCATGTTCAAGCTTTCATAATATTAGATAGACTTAAGATTAGGGCTCACACACATTTCCATTTTCAAATCTATGCATTTTCATCAAGGTTTAATTACCAAACAAGGGGTTTGACGAAGGAAAACCCCCATTTAAACTATCAATCAAATTTCCTTTGTTTTGTAGGTTATTTTTAGGTTAAGATCTGAAGATTTGGTGAAGAAGGAAGTAAAGACATTGAGCCTTAGGATCATATTTAGAGAGTTTAGAAATTCAAGATGGGACTAAGACAATAGTAAGAGTGTCTTAGTCCTCCCAAGGGTATTTTATAGAGATTATTTTGGATTTAGTTCTAACATCCGAAGATTTTGCATTTCCCCCCAAAAATAGTAGTGCGACTAAGACAACAGTAAGGGAAACTTTGTCCTCACTAGCATATTTTGATAGAATGTTTGCATTTCCAACATCCTTAACACATTTCCAGACTTCTAGGTACATTTATCCTAACTTGCTATTACTTAATTTTATCATTTGCATTAGGTTTTGTGAGTTGAATGTTAAATTTTCTTTTCCAAGATTTTGCTTGGTGGTGAACCTTTCAAAGCCTAAAGAACCCCCCTAGGCCTTCCTTGTTGAGAATTGACTCACCTTTGTGTTGATAGTCAATCCAATTTGGGATCTTAGGGAATATTTGAATGATAATTGGAGAAGAGTGGTATTATATGACCTAGGCCATAAAGCACCCACTGCCCTATTGTTGAAAAAAGACAAGATCATAAGACAATTCCAGTTAGGTTTCCCCCAAGATAGATGATAAGAACCATAAGACATCAAGATTTATTTATAAGAATTTTTTTTGAAAAATAATAATAAGAAGACATGATATCCCCCCTTAGAATGATGTATGAAACACAAAGGAGCACATGTTATTCTTAGGAGAAAAAAAAATATAGAGATGTTGTGGCACAATGTACATAGCGAGATGTATTCATGGTATGTTGTCACATGATGGATAAAACATAGAATCCATAACATTGAGAAAATAAGAGATGAAGAAATCAAGAGCATAGGGGGATGTAATTATTTGGGGTCAAAACTAATGATAGATATATGTAGATAAATATGATATAATAAATATGAACTATAAGCACCCCCAAAATAGATTGGAATGAGAAGAAGATCACATGAAAAAAAATTTAAAATTTGGGTTAACATGGAAGAGGCCTAAACTCCCCAATGCTTTGCATCCTTCCCAACATGAAAATAATTTTTTTATGATAAATAGAAGAATGATGAGACAAATAGAAGATTTTTTTTGAAAATTTTTCTCTCCTATATCCAAGTACCTGCAAGGGTATCAAGGGTCCTCTAGGTGAGAGCACAAAAATTAATAGAAAAGTATATGGGAACAAAAAAAAGAATACAAATTTAATTTAAAGATAAAGAGGAGATACCGCTCTATTTTGATATGTCCAACAAGTCATCTTTATCCCAATCTAGATCATCATAAGGGAGAGAAGATGATACTATAGGGGGGATAGCAAGAGTGATATTGAAAAACTCACCTACAACAAGAAAAAAAGAGGAGGCTTCCTTAATTCTCTCATTAGTAAGATCCTATGAGGTTAGTGTCATCAATCTATACAAGATAGATGAAAAAGTTGGGATGTCCTTCACTGATTCAAACATACACTTCTCTGGAGTGAAGTGCTATGAATGAGGAGGAGGATGAGAAACCAAAGACTCATTGTTGACCTCTAGAAAATAGGTAGTGACAAACTTTGGGGAAGGAGGCGACATGCTTGTCACAATAACAGGACAAGCCAAAGTGGAACAAGATGAAGAAGGAAAAGAAGAATTTTTGTGACCATCATTTGGAATGAGGTCATGATCTAAATTACACTCAAGTGGAGGATGTGGAATCCTCACATTAGAAGTGAAAGAAGAATAAAGAGGAGGATCAACACTAGACACAACCTTTGTATTAGGAATGTCAATGAGCTCAAGGAAAGGAGGAAGATCTGGTAAAGAGGTCATCATAGGAGGTTACGAAGAACAAGCAATGAAAAATTGCACTTGCTTGGCCTGAGGCTCATTGAGATCCATTGAGGAAGCTAGAAGCAAAATAGAGGCAATGGTAAAAAAAGAAAGAATGGCGACAAAAATAAGAGTGGAACAAAAGTAGAAGGAGAGAAAGAAGTAGAAAGAGAATAAAAAGTAGAGGTAGAGATAGGAGGGTCCCCCTTGATCTTCTACAAGGCCTCATGCTACTAGACTAATTCCCATCAATGATTCTTACACTTGTGTGTAAGATAGTTGTAGAAAGTGTAGACACTAGGAAGGGAAACCTAAGAATATTTTGGGGGATCCCGTTCCACTGAGGGAGTAGTCTCCACGATCATTGTTAGTGGAAGAGAAGGCTCTTAAGGAGGAACATGAGGAGGAAGTATAGAGATAAACATGGGGGTCTCGGTCACAAGCCCCTTTCCCTTGTCTATTTTAAAAATAGGTGAAGGAATAGGAGGCTTTAGAGGTTGAGAAGAAGGAACAACCCCATGTGAATGCTTCCCCTTACTATATAGGGTGGGTTAGGGAATTGTGGGTATGATGAGAAGTTGGAAGACTTTTGGTTTACATTTTTACAACAAAGGCACCTTTCTTTTTCCTATGCTAAGCATAGTAGGAGTGATGTAGGGGGATCCAATGGTGAAAGGGTATCCTGCATCACCCAAAAATATTTTTTTTCTTCTTTTCTATTTTCTTTTGGTAGATATTTTTGCATTTCTAGATACCCTTTTTGTTGAATAAGAATTCCCAACTTTCAAAACTACTTTTCTACTTTTTCTAGTCAAATTGCTATTTTTAGTAGGTATGAATTTAAAGGCATGAGGAGGTAGAAATTTATGGGAAGCTTCAAGATAGAAAAATAGACACTTTGGTGAAAGAATTAGGCCAAGATCAAATTTCTTTCGTTGAATAATTTCAGTTTCCATTTAGGTGTGAAAACTGTCTGTGAGGTTTGGGGACACTAAAATTAAAACATGGGCCCAAAAATTTTCAGAACCAGAAGAGCAAGTTCTTAGCACATACTATACTCCAAGACCTTTTCAATGCTTCAAACAGTGCATCAAACAGAGTTCCAGATCAAAAGTTATGGCTTTCAGAAGTTGGTCAATTTTTGGAAAATTGTTAGTTTTTGAATTGGAACTCAATTTATGAATTTCAAATTTCAAATTTTGGTGCGTAACCACCTACATTAAAAATTAAAATTGTATTTTTGGATCCAAGCTAGAAAAAGGATATTTAGGACTCATTTTAGAAATTTGGAGGGAGATTAGGGGGAAGAGAAAATTGTATTGGGAAAGGTGGAATTTCTTTTTAGTAACAGTAAAAGTTGCATGTATTGTAGCCTAAGGATTTGATCCTCTGAAATGTAATTTATCTGTAACGAGAACATATTGCCAATAAATAAATAATAATTTTATTATTGCCTCTATTGTGTGCTTTTTTGAGTCTTGGATTGTAGCACTCATCAAGGAGGAATAGAGGACATGACTAAATGTTGTGAAATATTAGAAGAAGAAGGTGCAAGAGAAGGCCTATGGGTGAGAGATTACTTGTCCTTATACTTCAAAGGTACAAAGGAAAAGGTATGTTGTTGTGTGCACATGGGGGCCTTCATAGAAATTAGATGAGAGGAAGGTTGAAACACAATATTATGGGTTGAGCCTCCAGTGTTGTACCTAAAGTTGACCTTGTAGAACAAGTCCCCTTAAGGCAGTAAGGGTCCAATTGTAGTAGGTCAAAAATTATCTAGAGAGAAGTTCCCACATGACACAAGTGGTTTATATCTAGTATCTTGAATAGTATGCATAGTGTCATCATGGGGAAATTTTAAACACTTGTGGACAATTGAGGTGACCGCATTCATGGAGACCAATAATAAAATTCATAGTTTAACCTTGAATAGGTCAGATTCAGGTATAAAAAAAATGGTACATCAAGAGATTTAGGCCCAACAAGGACTGATAAAGAGATAGAGAAAATAGTCTAGACATAAAGGTCATCATGGGTGCAAAGCATGGTATTCGAATCATCATAATTCTCCTTATGTAAATTGTTTATAACGAGGGTCTCTTCTATAATGAAATTGAATTGACTAGTGGGGTCAACTATAACACCATTTGTGTGATGTTATTATCGACATTAGTTGAGATGTATAATGGAGAAGGTTCCTTGCCGAGGGGCAAGTCATGTGGTGTGAATGTCATGTCTAGTGTTTTATCCACATGGACTAAAAGAGCTCATGGGACGGACCATATTTCCGAAGGTTGGATGTTTTAGAGGAAACTGAATCTTCTTCAAAATTGACAGGCAAGAGGGGAGGATCTTTCATTGAATTAGGCAAACGTTTGTTTGGAATTTGTTTCTGGCACTGATGAGATGACCTTTCATATGATGCTGGATGAATGACACTTCAGATGACAAATTTCTGTCATGAAATAGGGCCGATGGAGTATTGAAAAAATTTATAATGAATCATACTAAGATTGGGATAAAATCGAAGAAAAATAGTCTTATTTCTAGGAGAAATTAAACACGTTTTCAATTTTGAACTCAACATTAATTAATGGAATCAAAATCATTTTGACGGTATATTTATAATTAAAGTCTTGTAGAACAAATCATTCAGTACTGCTTTATGTTTTTCGTTCCTGAAAAAAAGCCATTGCCATTCGTGGAGATGAGATTATCATACTACATCATAGTCTACTAGTATTATCTCAATGTAGAACATAGATGAGAAAAGGAAGGGTACTTCATCAAGAGGAATTTTTTCCTTATTTCTATCATTAGATTCCTGAAAAACTCATGATATACATCAAAATCCAGCAAGGAATAGGATATTTGGGAGAATATGGATTGGTATTGAGAATTGACATCAATTAATTTTTCATGAGTTCCTTGCTTGCAACAAATTAGATTGGTGAAGGTGATATTTGGCCTAATGTTTGCCTACAACTATTGTAAGAACTGATTGTCCAATTGATCAAAGGAAAAGATGGAGTTATTAGGAAGCAAGCATAACCATTCCAATGTACCATCCTTGAGGGACCATGGGAATAGCTTTGATAAAAAAGAATCATGATAAAATAAATTAGTAGACATGGTAGTGAAGGATTAGACATGTGTGTGTAGGTCTCCCCTACCTCTATACTTATCAAATTTAGGAATTTATACCTCTTAGGGTATAAGAACATTCAAAATAGAAAGGGCTAGATGAATACAGTGATAATATGATTATAATGTAAGTTGAGAGGTGGATCTAGTCAAGTTGGAAAACTATAATTGCATCCATCCCATTTTTTAAAAAATCATAAGGACAAGATCGATTGAGAGAGCTTGAGTAGTTGAGGTGGTGGTGGTTTGGGTTCTAGATGCAGGGAATTTGAATCCCAAAGGGATGTGATTCACTCTAATCCTAAGACCATCCTGGAGCATTGTGTTTGTATTATCAACAGTGGTAATAGAGAAAACAAAACAACTAGCGTCTAACATATGCATGAACACTCCTAGCATCAGAACATACCACTAGGTGCCGGTGATTTCTAATTGGACATTTTGAGGTACTAGTACATAAACAACAATAAATGATTAAAAAAATACTAAAAATTGCACGTAAATGACTAAACATGGTCACGTGACCATTAGTAGTTTATTTCCAGTCATTTATAATGCGACCAAATTGATCACTAAACATTTTTTAGTCATTTATTGGTTGTTTTGATTGATTGATTTGGTAGTATATTTATTCATTAATTCAATTATTGATTGCTTTAAACTGGTCACTTATTTAGTCATTTTTTATTCACTGATATATTTAGTTGTTATTTTAATCATTGATTGTTTTTAACTGGTCACTTATTTAGTCTTATTTATTCATTGATTTTCGTCCATTGGTAGTGTATTTAGTCATTAATTTTAATCATCGTTTTGATCAATTTGGTAGTTTATTTAATTGTTTTTGTTCACTAATTTTTGTCAACTGGTATTATATTGATATATTGTTTATTAATTGCATAATCATTATATTTAGTCATGTATTTAGTCATATTTATTCACTAATTTCTATCATTTAGTAGTATATTTAGTCATATTTATTCACTGATTTTTGCCTAAAAGTGTTGGAAATGAGACAATGCTTTTGAGGTTTAAACATAAAACATAGAAAAAAAAATCAATCATTCATTTGGACATAATGAAATAACTATTAAGAAGGAAAAATACTAAAATTTTATTGAGAAAATGTGTTCTTACATCAGATACAGGACAAAAATATGTTACTTTGCTTTGAAAAATGTGTTACAAAGTGTGTTTCTTAGTGCTGTGACCGAGAAAACTGAGTTACAATGCCTTTTTTTTTCTTATATAGCTCCAAAATAGAAAAAAAAACACTAAGATCCTTGGAAAACACATTCAAACTATTGCATGAAGCAGTGGGCCAAGTTGTCTAATAGCTAATACATGATAAACATTCAACTATGCCATTTTTTTCAAATATTTTAGTGGCCACTATGTGAAGGTCCCTTCTTTCCCTTGTAGATAGATAGCTGCATCTATTTTATCTTCATGAGCAAGGGGTATGGTACTTGTGACCTTTAAAATATTTATATTTACATCTCCTGTTCCTTTCAATTTGACTCCATGTATAGTAGATAGTGAGTGAATCCACCCAATGCCCACAACAACACCATCAAATTGATCAAACACCCCAACTTTATCCCCTTCTTGGAGTTTATCAATAAATTTCTACCAAAACAAAAAAAATACACATTATATTGCGATATAAAACACACATTATATATTTTTTGACAACTGTATGTAATGTGTTATGTCTCAGAACAAATCAGTTTTTGTATGTGCTTTTTTTTTATTCTGTCAAATAACAAAGAAGAAAAAAAAAATCTCTGAAAAAAAAAACTAACCCATTGCGAGGTTGAAAATAATGGAGGGAAAGACTACAGTAGTGCTAAACTATACGAGTACTCCAGAAAGAGACATGGATTTGCAATGAAGTCCCCCCAACTGAGGACCATGGCATCCCAAACACAATGCACTAATGCATTGTCAAAATCTATGTATGCACTCTATTACAACTAAGCTCTAAGCTTTCATATCTAAGTTATATGTTCTCCCTTATTTCCATAATCTATGTATACTAGCTAATTACTCTTCACTGCTATTCTAACCAACTTCTATCAAATAGGTAATGATTATCCTTATTTACATAATAAAACAACCATTACTTACTTGAATAGTACTTACTTGCATGTGGTTTCATAGCAATCACCTTGAGTTCAGAATGACTACTACTATCGACCATATTTTGTATGTCGATTCATCTTGTCCTTCATCAACATTTGACGACAGAGGTTAGCCACAAGCTGGAGAACTCTATTAAACATGGCGTTGCTGCTTAATTTGCTTCTACATGTGGTTTAATCATCAGCCAAAAGAATTAGTCAGGAGGCGAAAACTATAATTTTTGATAAGCAGAACAATCATGAGAATGTGTTTTGTTGAGACAGGATAACAAACTTGGGAGGTAAAGACACCACATCAGCCCTAGGTCATGGAGAGACCCATTGGTAGGAAAAGGCAGCAATCAACAAGGGCACTTGAATGAGGGATGAGAATGATGAGGTCTATAAGGCCGTGCAACCACTCTTTAGACCTAAAATCTAAATTGGGGCTAGGTGAGCTAGTTTTCTAGTTCAACACTATATTTTAGGTATCTCTCTGCTTGATGATGGAAGTGTGGTTCAAGAATGAAAATGTGATGCACTAGTGTCTCTCAAGTGCATTAGCATCCATATGACCAGAGGACCAAAAAATAGTATGAACCACCAGAAAACAAGTGGACAACCTAGCTAGTCACTTCTAAGGGAAAAAAATACTATGAAGTGAGAAAGATACAAACAACTATGATAAAGTAAATATATGAATACTAAGGTGATGAAGATAATCTCACAAAGATGCTCACTCGCTAGCTAGCTCCAAATGCACATCCACCTACACATAGGAAAGAGGGAAAATTGTTGGGGGCTGTATAGGGATCTGCCTCAGTTGGACCCCCATTTTAGTGTTTCCACCTCCATGGACAGCCAAGATATCAATGATAGAGAAATGTATGATAAGGAAGTAAAGAAAGAAAGTACATGAATAACATTACAAAACAATATAAAGCTACTCAACCAAATCATAAAGGAGAGGAGTGAAACATTACCACCTACACCAAGAGTTCACTAGCCAATGATGGAGAAATAATTCTTGAACAATCACCACAACCTCAACTGTGATCAAGGGAGGTGTTGCAAAACCTAAAGCCCATGATATATTGGCTTGTTCCAAAAATTCTTTATGAAGTTGATGGAGTGTTTTTGTTGTTGATACGAGGTGCCAAGTGTTGCTTGAAGTGAAGGAAGTGAAAAGATTGCAAGAACTGATACCAAAGAGATGAAGTGAATGCTTGGAGATTTGCAAAAGGGATGAGTTGCATGAAGAATGAATCTTTTTTAAGGTCAGTGAGGACAATAAGTCATTTTTGGGTCGGTTGTTCAAAGATGGGTGTTTCAAATTGTAGACACCTAAAAATGACCCAGGCCTGCGAGCACTATTTTACCACTTTTCGTCCTAGCATAATTATGACACTTTAATTATGTTCCTAACCCATCTTCAACTATTAATTAAATAATTCACAATTATTTAATTAATTCAGGGTCTTCTATTCTTCCTAATTATTAAATAAATAAATCATATTTATTTGTCGTCCTATTATCTAAAGTCAACTCATAAGTAAATAAAGTTCTCATTTTATTTAATTAATCTTTGTCATTATGTCCTCCTGATTATCAAATAAATATATTTTAATATATTTATTCAATATATCACTCTCAATCTCTCAATCTACTAATGTGTGCTCTTACTTAGGGTTGAACGTCAAAGACTAAACATCAAAACAATGTGTTTGTCCTTTTTAGTATAATACACATTTCCTTTGGTGCAATTAAAACAAACTTGTCTTTCTACTATGTCTAAGTGTGTTTGCAAAATGGTAGGTGAGTATGCTCTCACCTTGTGAAAACTCGGTGATAAAAAAATTAGACCCATTTTTATCTATTTTTAACCCCACGACTTAGTATATTGGAGTATCCTCTCCCCTTGTGCTTTTGGGCGATCTTAGGTGTAAGAGAAATAGTTATTACTAACTCTAGAAATTGGGCCTACCTGGGGATTTCATCACCCCAACATGACTCAAACTGGCAATGGAGCTAAAGCCAAGCTACCCCCAACCGATATATAAATGTGAATCTTAAGGAAAAACCTAAGATTACATGTGCGAATGTGTCATATGGACAGAGTTGTACTCCCTTAAACCTGAGCTTAACCTCTTTAGGGTGGGTACCACCTAATTGGTGATTAATCTCTTGCCCCATGTATGGCCACTTTCGAGCAGGGGTTCAATTAAACACCTTTGTGTAGTAAGCCAAAACCTTCTGTTGCTAGCACAGCGAATTAGGTGTGAAGGCATCCACCTTTCGCAATTTGTAGTAGAGGTGATCAATCTGCCATGGGAGTTTCATGGGGGTTGGAAGCTTGGTTGGCCTGAGAAGAGAGTGCACTGTAAGGGGGAGCCCATGCAGCCAAGCTTCTGAATTCACACGCTACAGATATGTGGTTGGGGAAACCCATGTGGAATCTAGTGAATATTGTCCTAGCCTAACCATAGGATTGGCACTTGTCTCATGTGTGCTTGCTTACAGTCAAAATAATTGTGCTTACAAGTGTTTTGGATCAAAACAAACCAAACAATTATCAAACATCTAGAAACAACCAAGTCAAACGGTATGGACCTTTTCTGACCCATTTCACAACATGAACATGCAATCTTCCATGATCAGGCCATCTTTATCACAAAAAAATTTTGAGCCATTAATAAAAAGAGACCAGAATGGACGAGTATATGTAGAAGACTTAGAAGCTGCAGCACAAAACCCTAATATAGCCTCCTTTGTAGAAAACTCAGTCTTACAAGACCCTCAAAGATATTTAGCTATACTTTTAGACCAAGGGGCTAAGTTACCACATAGCTTTGACATAAATACTGTGAGACCTCCATCCTTCTATCCTCACCATCAACAGTCACTTAACACAAATCCTGCCATGAATTCCCAACAAACATC
>VDFB02043266.1:0-13063 GCA_007258455.2 Sequoia sempervirens
TTTTTGCAAAAGATAAATACCTAATTATCCACAAGTTTTATTTCTATGGAAGCTGAGCTATATGAAGATATACATATACTTTTACATATTTCCTTTTTTCAAAGGACAAGAAAAAGAAGAAGAAGAAAACAACAGAGGAACATATTCCTCTCTTTCTTTTCTTTTCTTTTTTTTACAATGTAGCTTATCTATACACACTATATAAGGTAGTTTGTTCTTTAAGGAAATACTTCATACAACAGTTATGTACTAGGAATAGATTTTTTTTTTTTTAACAAGCTCTTTACAACAGCCTTTCATGGCTACAATATTTAATAATAGAAAAATGACAGATTCCTTGTGACATATTAACACCGACATTAACCACAAGAAACGTGGTTATTCTATGAACTGTTTTGCTTTCTTCAAATCTGCAACTCTCATACTTAGCTCCAACCTACAAAATACACACAAAATATCTCTAGAGGCCAATGGGGTGCTCACCACCCAACCTTTGGTTGAAAGATCAACCACCCCCGAGCTAGGAGGCAACCGAGGGAACCGGGTACAAACAAAACCAACGAAACAATATTTACACACATGGTACACGCAAGATTTTTTTCACACCCACCCAAGGGATTTTCACATAACTTTAGGATTACATCAAGAATCCAAAGAGGGGATGAGGGTGGACTACGCACTCCATATGGGGACTTATAATAATAGAAAACAATATCAAATCAATATCATACTTCCTTCATTTCATGAGCAACCCTTCTTTAATATCCTCTCTTTCTCCAAAACCCATACCACCAAAACCATTTCTGCCATTTCACAACTACATATGGGTACTCATACCCTCTTGAACGTCTCCTCTTAAGGAGAAATTAAACTTCCCCATGGAGGTTCCTACTCCATACCATCCCCAACGAGGGATGCTCTTCCCAAATTTTGGGTGAGCCTATCCCTATACAACCCTTTTACCCATCACATAAACCACATTCAACAACACAAGAAAACAAGCACCAAAAACATTTAGAAATAAGCATACAAGCAACACAAGAGATCAAATACTAAGAACATTTTTACGTACACATGTAATCTTGCAAATAGAAACATAAAGAAATAGAAAGAGTGGTGAATCTACCTCAAAATCAAGCTTAGGGAAGGATGGGTTGAGAATCCACACAACTCCTCTTCTTCCAAGATTTTTCTTCAAACTCCTCACTCCCCCAAAATTCAACCAAAATCAAGAATGCAAAAAGAATCCCCTAACCCTTGTTTTGAGTTTGCTTTATAGAAGCTCAAGCTTTAATTCCTTTGAATAGGGAGCTGGCATTTGTCAACCTTCCATTCACCCTCCCATGCACACTCACCCATGTGTTCTCACACATGTGTGAGGACTTGGGAGACTTCCAAGACAACATGGAGAAGTGGGATTGGAAAGGGACTAGTCCCCATCCCACTTCCCAAACCTTATTTTCGTCAAAACTCTTTAAGGCCTCAAAAAGAGTGCCATATCTTGAGATTGACCCATGATTTTGAGCTAAAAGGGTACCTAACCCATAGGTACCTGACCTATGGACCTTAAACCCATAAAAACACTTAAAAATTATCACTTTTCAATCCCCAAAAAGTTCCTAAAAGTTCAAATCCGAGTTTGTCCACTTTGATAGACAACTCACCTCCTAGATGGATTGATGTGGCAATAAAAACCAAATTAAAAACATTCACAAATAACATCAATAATTACATGATGGATCTATAGTCCCTTCATATGGACTTTAGCTCGGTTTCACTCGTTAATTTACATAGGGTTCCCAAGAGTTGCCTCCGATTTCCATTGGCCATGGAAAATGTACCTGCACACTCAATACACACGTTAATCCATCCAAGTAAATCATATTCATATTATAATCAAATCATTTGAACCACAATTGCATTCACACAAGTTTCATAATTTGTATAGCATAAAGATCCTATAACATAATTGAAAAATCATTAGCCACCTATCTTATCTCATTAACATTAATTTTCATACTCATCTAATTGCAACATGATTGGTTCACACCATTTGTTTCATTCCTTCATCATTAAGTTTTCAGATTCAAATTGAACAAACTCAATAACCAGCATAAAATTAGATCAATCATTATAGTTAGCTAGCATGTTGCATAATCAAAATCAAATAATCATATTAAATTAAATGTTCAAATATTATTTCATCAATGTTATCAATAGGGATAGACAATAACCAAACTCAAAATAATCCAAGTACTAGATGTAGCATAGTTATAACCAAATCATCACATGAACACAAATGTCTAAATATCCTATCATCAATGGTATCATCAGGCATAATCAATAATTAAACTTAAAATAGTCCACATACTGGGTGTTGCATAAAGGTGGGCCTCACAAATTGACTCTAGATATAGAAAGAGAAGAACCAGTGACAGAAAATTTGAGATCTAAACAGATGCGTCCTTATGCGTCTAGTGGTTACATTCTAAACATTGATAAACTGGTTAATCCTTATGAAGCTATCTATACTTGGACAGATACATTAGAAAATCTCTTTGAAAGGAATGGTTCATGGACAGAACCAACAAAGGTTCTTTATGCAGTCAGACTAATTTCTGGAAAACTCAGAAACTGGTGGAACAATCTACCAGACCAAGGACCAATGCCTAAGCATATCCCTACACAACCCACAGATCCTATCTTGGTGGATCCAAAGAATTTAGGCAAAGATGACATCTTCCAAGCTGGGTTTGATGAATTTAAATGGCTACTCACAGATCTCTTTTGTGATGATATTTCAAATCAAGCTCTTGAAGCCAATAAGATTCTACAATCAATGAAACTCAAAAACTTGACAAAGTTTGATGAGTACAACTGCACATTTGAATCATATATGGTTGCAGCCAATAAAATGCATGACCTAACTACCAAGCAGTATTATCTAAATTCTTTGCCTTGTGGTCTGGGTACATGGGCTCAAGATTATATCATTAGAAAAGAAAACAAACAGCTTGATGATGTCAGTTTTCCAACTGTAAAGAGATTGATAAGATATAAGTTGGTGCACGTTCAAGTAAGCACTCCAAATTTTAAAACAACAAAGAGGGAATACGCCAATTATACCCGCGAACCTAAAAGAATTTTGTGATCTCCCTCCAATAAATCAGCTTAAAGATTTTTAGCAGCTAAAACAATTTAAGAAAAAGGGTTGTGGCAAGAAATGCAAATGCAAAAATTGCACCCGCTCCAACTACCATGAAGGAGAATTTACTTTTAGAAAAAGTAAGCATGGTAGAAAACCTTTCAAAAAGAAATATAGGGCAGTCCCCTATAAAAGGAAAAGGTCTTTTCACAGACCTCCATTTTGTTAGCCACACAAAAGAAGTAACCCCTCGCCCAAAAGGAGTACAATTTTTCATTTGCAAAGGTCCCCATTATGCTACTAATTGTCCAAAGAAACTAAATCCTGGAACAAAGATATATGCTATCTTTGAAGAACAAAATCTACAAGTTCTTCTTTATCTTGGAAATAATTATGGATAACATGAGAAAGAGAACCACTTGCATTCAAGGAGCGCTGACTAGCCATTCTGAAGAAAATAGAACTTACTTGAGGTCGCTTTAAATTCATTCGCTGCTACAATTTCTGACTAACTGCTCACCCTTAACATGCCTATCCTTCGGCTTCAACAGGGATTTACGGCCTTACTGCGGGTCCACAACTACTGGCAATAGCTACTGTCGTTTAGATCCAAAATTCTCCAACAGACTTTGAACAGAGCTTAATGAGGTAATGCTTTTTCTAAGAACCAAATTATGACTAAAATAAAGACTACGACTATGCAGGCAATTTTGACAAATAAACTGAATCTAGAAGGACAATATACTGATCGAAATGTATCATGTATTTGTAATTCAATATCAAGAGATTCAGCCATATTTAAAAACAAGGCTCTGATACCAATTTTATGGAAAGGAATGCAGAAAGGAATGCAAAGTGCTCAAGAACTGAAATGGTAAATTTCGAAACCAATTACACAGATGATACAAAGGAAAATAAAAACAAATAAAGCTAATTTGCATTCAAAGCTTGTTCCAGAATTAAAACTCATTTTACATTCAGATTCTGATCATCCAGATCGCACAAGGCGCAGGAGAGAGCATAAGTCTGAAATCTTTCCTAGACTCTTCTAAGACTTAAGAACTCGATTTCTTCCTCGTTTCAACTTTGTCTGAAAGGCGTCTTTGGGGTCCTCTTATAGGAAGAGATTGGTTCCACCAAAGCTGATCTTTTACCCTTCAATTGATAAATTTTGAGTTCCACCAATAGAAGAGGGACACAAGGAATCTTATCCGTAGCAGGACCCATTGGGTAAGTGTGTGAACAAAGACAAGATTCGACCAACAAACTTTTCTGTAGCCATGTAAAAGGTGGCGTGAACAAGAAAAGTTGACAACCATGATTAAGACACATGTCACGTACATGCCGAATTTATACCCAAAAGTCACTATGGGGATCATGCTTTTTTGAAATAGGGTTGCATCCTATTGTCACATCATAACATGGGTGACATCACGGCACAGACAAGCTCATGTGCTAACCATTAGAATGGAATATGATCTAATAATTCATCTGGTAATTCACGGAAGACATTTGTCCAATCTTCAAGTCTGGAATTAAAAGCATAGTCTATTTGAACCACATAGTCTTGAGAGTAAGCTAAATCTAATTCTCTTCTAGTGGCTAGAAGTGTCGGCTTCAAACTGATTTCCATGTTTTGGATTCTGACTTCGGGTTTCCATCTTGCTTCAAGAGGATAATATTCGATTCTGGGGAACCGATATCCTGTTCTTGGATAATGAACCAGATATTGGGTCATGCAGTCATGGAAAGAGGATGATAATCCTGCAAATAGACAATTTAAAAATTCTTCCATATCAGGATTAAATCTGGCACCAACAATATCAGCATATTCTTCAAAAGTATCTTGGTCAAAACTGATACGTGTGATGAAACCAAATTTTATGCATTTTAGCAAATTCATTTTACTGGCTTTAGACCAGTTCATGCCAAATAATCCTTTGATACGGATATGGATTGCAGAATTTCCACACCAATATTTAATTGGAGCTCTTAATAACCCAAATGTTGCTTTGAAATCTTCTTCTTCATCTGGATCAATTAATCCCTGGTGATGATGGAAGTGGATGAGGTTTTGCATGTTCCTAAGCCATTTGTTCAGCATGTAGGACTCGACCAGAGTGATAACAATCTCTTTAGGAAGAGAGGGAAGAATTAAAATGTTACCATGACCAAAATCTGCCATATACATGGCTGCACCATTTGATCTGTAATATTCACAACTATTAAAATCAAGATCAGTATAAATTGAACCTGCAAGTTCTCGGGTCAGAGCATCAGCAAGTGGATTGTTTTCACCTTTGATCCATTCAATATCAAAATCATAGCTGAGAAATTCGAAATACCACCTTGCGATTCTTCCCTAGGCTATATCTTTGTTAGGCTTTTTCTTCAGCAGGCTTCTCATGGCTTGACTGTCAGTTCGGACTATAAAGTGTACTAGTTTAAGAAATATTTTGAATTTCTCTAAACCTTTCTTTACTGCAAGAATCTCTTTCTCATAAATGTGATATCTGCCTTCTGAGTCTGAAAATGTTCCAGATCTGTAACCACAGATATTTTTCTTTCCTGTTTCTTCTTCCTGTATTAACACAGCAGACCAGGTGTTATCAGATGCATCAGTATAAAGGAATAAGGGTAAATCAGCCACTGGATTTTGAAGTGGTGGCAAGAATTGACTTTTTGCTTTGATTCTTTGGACCGCCTCTGTGGCCAGGATAGACCATCCTTCATTCCCTTCTTTGAGGTGAAACTGTATTGCCTTACGATCTTCAGCCAATCCTTTATAAAAAGGTGAAATATAATTAAGACATCCCAAGAATCTTTGAATTTGTTTTTTGTCAGTAAGGATATCAGGGAATTCTTGGATATGTTGTAGAATATGTGGCTGGAGTGCTACTTGACCATTATTAAGATGTAGGCCAAGAAAGTCGATTTGGTTCTGACCAATCACCAATTTCTTTGCAGTAAGGCATATTCCATGTTGTTTGATAGCTGTATATAACTCTTCCAGGTGCTGTAAATGATCGGTTATTGAATCTGAAAAAATAAGGATATCATCAATATAAACAACACATAAATCTTTTAAATGTCTTAGTGCCTAGTCCATGCGGCGTTGGAAATAGGCAGGTGCAGTGCATAAACCAAAAGGCATGACATTCCATTCATAAAGTCCTTGAGGAATTGAGAATGATGTCTTGTATTTGTCAGATTCTTTAACCTTTACTTGCCAAAAACTAGATTTACAATCAAACTTTGAAAATATTTTTACGTTAGTAGCTCTTCTGATTAAATCAGAGCTAAAAGGAATTGGATAATTAAAAGGAAGGATAATATCATTTAGAGGCTTGTAGTTGATGCATAATCTTTTCTTTCCTCTTATTTGTTCTGCTCTTTTGTTTACCAGAAATGCTAGACAAGCAAATGAGCTTTTGCTGGGGCGAATGAAGTGTCCATTAAGCAATTCTTCTAATTGTTCGTCCATTTCTTGCACTTCTTTAGGGCTCATAAGATATGCTGGCTCATGAGGAATGATGGATGTACATTCTGGCCTTATCTGGATATCACATTTTTCATGATCTTGGGACCAGAATTGTAATGGGTTTAGACTGCAGCAATTCTTTTCAAACCGTTGTTTGATATTTTGAAAAACATCAGGAGTCTTTTCTGCAGCTTCTTTGATCGATTCTTTTTGTTTCCTTTTCCCACTATTATCAAATTTATGATTAACAATCTTTAAAGTAGGAATCTCAATTTGGCCATCCTCATGTCTTAAGAAAATTTTATGTTTCCAAAATTGGAGGGGCTCATATTTTGTAAGAAACATAAATCCTAATAAAACATCATCTTCTAGACCATTGTATTCTATGAAATCTGTGATGAATATTTTACCCATTATCTCAATATGAACATCCTGTGCATATCTACCCATCAGAATCCTTTCGCCATTGATAGCATAACTGTGAGGAAGATCAGGTTTTTGTTTCCAAAAGTGAGAAGGAATAGCATTTGTTTTTGCTAATGACCTGGAAGAACCTGTATCCACAAATGCATCAAGAGGAATTTTCTTATATCCTGGGAAACAAAAGTTTATCCGGATATAATTTCCATTATTGGCGAGCAATAGAGAACATGATCTATCTTTTCTTCGTTCTATCATAGGATACCGATAAGTCGTGATCGATTAGCGTGACTTTTCACCACCGTTTTTAAAGTCTTTTCCGCATTTCGCATTTTGGCACTATAATAATATCATTGGTTTTTCTAGACAGTTATATCGTCAAGAAATCTTCTTTAGATTGAAGCAGAGTGTTTCTTTCGTCTCTTCAGAGGAATTTTACACCATGATGTCCGGAATTCGCAGCATCATCCTTCATAGCTTTTCTACCTTGCTGTTTTTCACTTCACCTTTGTCCTCCCATTCCAAATTCTAATTTGGCCAAATGTCGTTTTAACAACCTCTTTCTTCTTTCATCTTGTTCTCGCTTTGGTACTTCAGGTGATCTTTAGATTTTTTCATTCAATCAACCTTTAAATCTTGCAAAGTGTTCTTAAGTACGTTGTACCATCGATCGAATCCATCTATAGATTCAGAATTAGACAAGGTCTTAGAATGTCTCTCTGCTCATCCTTACATCTTTTAAATCTAGCATTGAATCGTGAACCATATAATCCCGTATTCAGATAATGTTAATATCACCACTACCCTCCATTCGATTTTGTTCTTCAAAGCATATATCTTTTGTTCCATATTTAGTTTCTTTTTCTTTTTGACTAGTAGCATATCGGGGACCTTGGTAAATGAACATTTTTAACCCTTTGGAACAAAGTTACTTCTTTTTTGTAACAAAAATGGAGGCTTCTGATGAAACCTTTTCCTCTTGTAGGGAATGGCCCTATATTTCTTTTTGAAAGATTTTCTACCATTTCCACTTCTTTTAAAAGTACATTCTCCTTCATGGTACAGTTAGAGCGAGTGCAATTCTTACACTTGCATTTCTTTCCACAACCCCCTTTTTTGAACTGCTTTGGTGGAACCAGTCTCTTCCTATAAGAGGACCCCAAAGACGCCTTTCAGACAGAGTCGAAACGAAGAAGAAATCGAGTTCTTAAGTCTTAGAAGAGTCTAGGAAAGATTTCAGACTTATGCTCTCTCCTGCACCTTGTGCGATCTGGATGATCAGAATCTGAATGTAAAATGAGTTTTAATTCTGGAACAAGCTTTGAATGCAAATTAGCTTTATTTGTTTTTATTTGCCTTTGTATCATCTGTGTAATTGGTTTCAGAATTTACCATTTCAGTTCTTGAGCACTGAAATGGATGAATGCAAATTAGCTTTATTTGTTTTTATTTGCCTTTGTTGCTTTAAACTATTTCAAAAACTATTTCAAAAACTATTTCAAAAACCAGTTTTGTTCAGATGATTTCAGCCCAAGAGAACATTGATGACATGGCTGTAGATATTAGATTTCATGTTGACCAAGCTTTAGATACTGTAAATAAAATTGATATTGTTTCTGAAGATCAGCAAAAGCACTTTTCTGTTCTTAAAAATATAGAACACTACTGTGGAACTCTGTCTAATGATATCACTAGCATAGATTATGGAGTTACTCAAGTTCATAGCAGTGTGAAAAGAATTATTTCTACACACGAACATCAAGATAATTACTTGACCCACATTTATGGAGATCAGCAAACTAATGAATCTTCTAGAAAGACTGCTGATAAAGAGAATAAAGCTCTTTTAGAATCTATAGCCAAGAAACTAGAAAGGGTCAGGTTATATGCAAAAAAGATTAGAGTAACACAAATTGGAAAAGACAGTTCTAGCGAAGAAGACAGAGAAAGAAAAGGAAAAATAGTAGAAAATAAAACCAATAAGGTTTTAATCCAAAGAAGAAAACCCCTTCATTCTGAAGAAGCTAGAACGTCCACCTCCAGAAGATCTTCTCATAAGACTTCTCTTCATATGGCCATGCCTAAGACTAAAGAGCATACTTTAGTAACCAAAGAAGAACCCCTAAAAGATTGGCTTGAAGAATTAGGAGTTGAACAAGAACAGGAAGAAGCAGTCTTCATGGATGAACTTGGTTATGCTAATAAAGAATCAGATGCTGACACTTCAGATGTAATTTCTCTAACTATTACTGATAGCTTAGATAATTCTGATTTTTCTGAACAATCTTCTTATGAAGATTTTGATTTAGACTTCTCTAAGCATAAAGAGATAGAAGGTAAAGAACCTTGGGAGTCATTCAAAAATTGACTCTAGATATAGAAAGAGAAGAACCAGTGACAGAAAATTTGAGACCTGAACAGATGCGTCCTTATGCGTCTAGTGGTTACATTCTAAACATTGATAAACTGGTTAATCCTTATGAAGCTATCTGTACTTGGACAGATACATTAGAAAATCTCTTTAAAAGGAATGGTTCATGGACAAAACCAGCAAAGGTTCTTTATGTAGTCAGACTAATGTCTGGAAAACTCAGAAATTGGTGGAACAATCTACCAGACCAAGGACCAATGCCTAAGCATATCCCTACACAACCCACAGATCCTATCTTGGTGGATCCAAAGAATTTAGGCAAAGATGACATCTTCCAAGCTGGGTTTGATGAATTTAAATGGCTACTCACAGATCTCTTCTGTGATGATATTTCAAATCAAGCTCTTGAAGCCAATAAGATTCTGCAATCAATGAAACTCAAAAACTTGACAAAGTTTGATGAGTACAACTGCACATTTGAATCATATATGGTTGCAGCCAATAAAATGCATGACCTAACTACCAAGCAGCATTATCTAAATTCTCTGCCTTGTGGTCTGGGTACATGGGCTCAAGATTATATCATTAGAAAAGAAAACAAACAGCTTGATGATGTCAGTTTTCCAACTGTAAAGAGATTGATAAGATATAAGTTGGAAAAACAATGTCTGTTGGGAGCACTCTAGCTAAACAAAGAGGAATACAATTATACCTGCAACCTAAAAGAATTTTGTGATCATCCTCCAATAAATCAGCTCAAGGATTTCCAGCAGTTAAAGCAGTTCAAAAAAGGGGTTGTGGAAAGAAATGCAAGTGTAAGAATTGCACTCGCTCTAACTACCATGAAGGAGAATATGCTTTTAGAAGAAGTAGACATGGTAGAAAATCTTTCAAAAAGAAATATAGGGCCATTCCCTACAAGAGGAAAAGGTTTCATCAGAAACCTCCATTTTTGTTACAAAAAAGAAGTAACTCTGCTCCAAAAGGAGTTAAATGTTTCATTTGCAAAGGTCCCCATTATGCTACTAATTGTCCAAAGAAACTAAATCCTGGAACAAAGATATATGCTATCTTTGAAGAACAAAATGCAGAATGGGAGGTAGTGGTAGGTAACATTACTACAGATACACAGTTATATGAACTAGTAGAAATTGTTCCTGATTCAAGCTTCATGCTAAGATTTAAAGATGTAAAGGATAGACAGAGACATTCTAAGACCTTGTCTAATTCTGAATCTACCTCAGATAGTTCTGATCCTGATGAAGATTTTTTAACTTCATTACTTAAGAACACTTTGCAAGATTTAAAGGTTCAGATTCAGATAGAAAAATCTAAAGATCCTTACAAATTAGCAGGAACAAAAGATGAAAGAAGAAAAGCTGTTCACCAGCATTTGGCCAAATTAAAGAATTTGGAATCAGACAAAATTGAAGTAGAAAAACAACTTAAGGTACAGAAAAAAGCTTCTATGAAGGATGCACGAGATTCAGACCATGGGTATAAAATTCCTCCCTGGCAAAAGAAAGACAAAGAAAAAGCCTCTACTTCTAAATCTAAAAGGTCTGATCCTGACATTATAGCAATCTTTAAGAAATTTGATTTGTTAATTAATGATGTTACAGATATGAAAAGGTTATTAAAGACTCAGCAAAAAGAAATTAGAAATCTTTCTGCAGAAGTAGGAGAGATTAAAGAACTTCTTTTAAAAGCTGAACAACAAGTTGAGTTAGAAAGAAAGTCTGCTACAGAAAATCATTCAGAAGCAGAGACAGAGATTAGTAGCACGAGCAATAGCTTGATAAAACGAAGAAAAGATAGATCATGTTCTCTATTGCTTGCCAATAATGGAAATTATATCCGGATAAACTTCTGTTTCCCAGGATATTAGAAAATTCCTCTTGATGCATTTGTGGATACAGGTTCTTCCAGGTCATTAGCAAAAACAAATGCTATTCCTTCTCACTTTTGGAAACAAAAACCTGATCTTCCTCACAGTTATGCTATCAATGGCGAAAGGATTCTGATGGGTAGTTATGCACAGGATGTTCATATTGAGATAATGGGTAAAATATTCATCACAGATTTCATAGAATACAATGGTCTAGAAGATGATGTTTTATTAGGATTTCTATTTCTTACAAAGTATGAGCCCCTCCAATTTTGGAAACATAAAATTTCCTTAAGACATGAGGATGGCCAAATTGAGATTCCTACTTTAAAGATTGTTAATCATAAATTTGATAATAGTGGGAAAAGGAAACAGAAAGAATCGATTAAAGAAGCTGCAGAAAAGACTCCTGATGTTTTTCAAAATATCAAACAACGGTTTGAAAAGAATTGCTGCAATCTAAACCCATTACAATTCTGGTCCCAAGATCATGAAGAATGTGATATCCAGATAAGGCCAGAATGTACATCCATCATTCCTCATGAGCCAGCATATCTTATGAGCCCTAAAGAAGTGCAAGAAATGGATGAACAATTAGAAGAATTGCTTAATGGACACTTCATTCGCCCCAGCAAAAGCTCATTTGCTTGTCCAGCATTTCTGGTAAACAAAAGAGCAGAACAAATAAGAGGAAAGAAAAGATTATGCATCAACTACAAGCCTCTAAATGATATTATCCTTCCTTTTAATTATCCAATTCCTTTTAGCTTTGATTTAATCAGCAGAACAAATAAGAGGAAATAAAAGATTATGCATCAACTACAAGCCTCTAAATGATATTATCCTTCCTTTTAATTATCCAATTCCTTTTAGCTCTGATTTAATCAGAAGAGCTGCTAACGTAAAAATATTTTCAAAGTTTGATTGTAAATCTGGTTTTTGGCAAGTAAAGGTTAAAGAATCTGACAGATACAAGACATCATTCTCAATTCCTCAAGGACTTTATGAATGGAATGTCATGCCTTTTGGTTTATGCACTGCACCTGCCTATTTCCAACACCGCATGGACCAGGCACTAAGACATTTAAAAGATTTATGTGTTGTTTATATTGATGATATCCTTATTTTTTCAGATTCAATAACCAATCATTTACAGCACCTGGAAGAGTTATATACAGCTATCAAACAACATGGAATATGCCTTACTGCAAAGAAATTGGTGATTGGTCAGAACCAAATCAACTTTCTTGGCCTACATCTTAATAATGGTCAAGTAGCACTCCAGCCACATATTCTACAACATATCCAAGAATTCCCTGATATCCTTACTGACAAAAAACAAATTCAGAGATTCTTGGGATGTCTTAATTATATTTCACCTTTTTATAAAGGATTGGTTGAAGATCGTAAGGCAATACAGTTTCACCTCAAAGAAGGGAATGAAGGATGGTCTATCCTGGCCACAGAGGCGGTCCAAAGAATCAAAGCAAAAAGTCAATTCTTGCCACCACTTCAAAATCCAGTGGCTGATTTACCCTTATTCCTTTATACTGATGCATCTGATAACACCTGGTCTGCTGTGTTAATACAGGAAGAAGAAACAGGAAAGAAAAATATCTGTGGTTATAGATCTGGAACATTTTCAGACTCAGAAGGCAGATATCACATTTATGAGAAAGAGATTCTTGCAGTAAAGAAAGGTTTAGAGAAATTCAAAATATTTCTTAAACTAGTACACTTTATAGTCCGAACTGACAG
>VDFB02043267.1:0-16511 GCA_007258455.2 Sequoia sempervirens
CAACTACACCTATACAGTGGCAAAAAATGTGATAAACATGCTTGAAGTTATGGAGCCAAGTGTTAATATGATAAGGAGTAAGGACCTACATGGCTATGACTCTCCCCCTATTTTTGACAACCAACCTGTTATGGTGCTGAGAGGTCCTCATTCTAGGTTATCTTCGCAAGCCCTTAATGTTGTTACCAGGAGTCAAGCCCCTATTATTCTCAGAGGGCCTAGTTCAGGTCCATCCAACAAATCCAAGCAAGTGGCATGCAAGAATGTCACTATAAATTCCGCCACTACTCTCAAACCAAACTACAATCTTGTAGATCAGTTATAGAAAACTCCAGCACAGATCTCAATCTTAGAGCTTCTAGAGTTGTCCCCTAGACATAAGCAGATCCTTGAGGATGCTTTGCGCACAGCAAATGTCCCCAACAACATTGATATAGACCAATTCCAAGGCATGGTGAATCACATTACTAGCCCACATTACCTCTCTTTCTCTGAAGATGATGACAAATCCCTAAGCCATCCACACAATCTTGCCCTTCACATTGAAGTCATGATTCATAAAACCCATGTCAGGCGCATGTTGATTGATGGGGGTGCTGGGTTAAATATCTGTACTTTGAATTTGTTAAAAACTTTGGGCTATTCAGAGCAAGTGATCGACACTAGAAAGAAGATCACCATAAAGGCCTATGATGAGGCAGAACGAAGTTCTAAGGGGTTAGCTGTCCTTCCTGTCAGGATTGGCCCAATTGAAAAAGATATCTTGTTTCAAATTGTTGATATTGGACCCCTTGCATACAACATTTTACTGGGTAGACCATGGATTCATGATATGCAGGCAGTGTCGTCTACCTACCACCAGTGTGTTAAGTTCCCCTACAATGGAACAAAAATTTGCATACCAGGGGATAACACCTTATCAATTAACTCAATCTCAACTAATGTTCATGTCCCTCTTAATCGAGCAGCAGAGGATTATGAAACAACTTTAGCAGACTGTCAAAACAAATTTAAGTCAGTAGACCTTGGCATGGGGGGGTATCAACTTGACTCTTTTGCAAAGATGCCTGTTTCCCCTAGGACATATGGAAAGCCTTCACAGGAGATGAAACCATCATCTTCAACAATGACACTATTTGACAAGTTTGTTGAATCCTCGGTACCAATACAAGATGAAAAAGAGGAAGTAGCTATTTGAGATTGGATATACAAAGAGGAGAAATACCAGCACAATGAAAATTTCTCCCCCTCTCCTAAGTCCTATGGGAGAGGATATACTTTTGTCAAGAAGATGGGTTATCCAGGATATGGCCCTCTTAGTCACAGGTTAGATGCTAGAGTCGAACCACTCAATCATGATCTTTTTGCACATAAGTCTAAGAAACTAGTTGGCCTAGGCTTTATGAACAACAATAAATGCACTGTCCCCATTTCTGATAGGCGGGATAGTAAAGATGACACATAATATGTACCAGATTTGACCAATCAACAAGACATAACAGATGATTGGATACCTTCAACAAATCTCCTTTGGGAAGATTCAAGAGATTTAATAATTGATAGTCCTCCTATCTCATTTGCAATAGATAGTGACTATATGAATGCAAGATTGACTATGGATAGTGTCTCCATCCCAGCTGCAATGGATGGTGATAATTTAGATAATTTTGTGATTGAGCAAATTGCTAGAGGAGAGGAGCCTCTTCCAAATCTTGAGGCTTCTACATCACGAGGCTCCAACAATAATTCAGAAATAGACTCTCATGAGTTTGAATGGGATTCACTCTTAGATGCAATAGTTGACTTGGATATGGATGTTGTCCACGCTTATAGTTCTCAACCTGATGTAACTGATGAGTCATGTGTTAGATTAGAAGATTGGAACCCACATGTCACATTAGTAGACGATTCTTCGCTTGCTAGGATAAATTATGATTTAGACACTTTAGAGGGAAACTTGACAGATTCCAATTCTACAGTCACCAGAGATGACACCACCTATATCCTTAATCTTGAACCGGTCATCAACCTACCCCTTGTTCACCCAAACCTTATTGATTGGTCTCAATGGTACCAAGAGCCTCAACTCTTGACATTTCACAATGACTATGAGATCACCTGCTATCTAAATGCCATTGAACCTGTAGTCTCTTCCACCAGTGAACTGGCTACCAGTATGACAGAACCTAACATCAAGTACCTTAGTCACAAGATAAAAAGAAAAGAAAAAAAGAATAAGAGTTCTGATGGCGAAAACCACTATGTGGTGGTGTCAGAACCAAAAAAAGTAAAAATAAAAGACGTATCCAAAGGTGAAAACCTCCCGAGAATATTTTCTGGATGAAGTGCTTGATAGTCTTCAAGCTATTTCCAAAGACGGATCATCGGTGTTAGTTGAACCCTCACGAGGAAGGCTACATTAATTTGGGCATAAGAGGAAGTTCCAAAATTGTACACTGGCTAAATCTTTATCACGAGAGAAAAGCCTATCTTGAGTTCCCTCTAAAGAGAAATTAACTGCATGGACATACTCAGACATGCCAGGGTTGGACACTAACCTCATTATGCATCATTTGTCCATAGCTCCAGGTGTGAAACCAGTCAAACAGAAGTTAAGAAAAATGCACCCTCATATAGCTCTTTTAGTGAAAGCTGAATTAGAAAAGCTCCTTAGTGCGGGATTCATTAGAGCCATAGACTATCATTAGATTTCCAACATTGTACCTATTTCTAAACCTGATAAAACCATTCGAATCTGCACAGACTTTAGAGATCTTAACAGAGTATGCCCAAAGGATGATTTTCCACTTTCTAACATAGACATGATAGTAGACATGACAGGGGGATATGAGATCTATTCTTTGATGGATGGTTTTTAGGTATATCGAGATCAAGATAGCTCTTGAGATCAAGAAGAGCTACATTCACTTGTGCAGGGGTACTTATTGTTGGAATATATACGCTGGATTGAAAAATCACGAGGAGCTACTTACCAAAGAGCTAGGACAACCATCTTCCATGACATGATGCATAAGAATATGGAAGATTATGTGGATGACACCCTGGCTAAGTCTAAGAGAAGAGGAACACATTTGGCTGATTTAGAAGTGATTCTAGATCACATGGAACAATTTCAACTAAGATTAAACCCAAAAAAGTGTGCATTTGGTGTTACTTCTGGCAAATTATTGGGATTCATCATTTCAGCTAAAGGAATAGAAGTGGACCCTGAAAAGGTTCAAGCCATTATAAACATGCCACCTCCCAAAAATGTCAACCAAATGAGGAGTCTTCAAGGGCGCCTTCAATCCATAAGGAGGTTTATTTCACAATTGGCAGATAGAGCACAACCTTTCAACAAAAATTTGCATAAAAGGTGTTCAATGTGTCTGGAATGAGGATTGCCAAAAGAGCATGGATCAAATTAAAGAATACTTGGCAAATCCTCCCATTTTAATGCCTCCCATTCTAGGAAAACCTCTCATTTTATATGTCTCAGCTACTGAATCTTCACTGGGGGCATTGTTGGCTCAATTAGATGAACAAGGGAAAGAAAGGGCCATATATTATATTAGTCGCACTCTTATTTCTTATGAGGTTAATTATACTAGTATTGAAAAAGCTTGCCTCGCAGTAGTGTTTGCTTTTCAAAAATTGTGACACTATATGCTCGTGCACACCATACACCTCATAGCAAAAATTGATCCTCTGAAATACTTGCTCGGTAAAGCTGCTCTCATGGGTAGACTTGCTAAATGGATGATGATTCTTTCTGAATTTGACATAGAGTATATTGAGTGCAAAGTAATCAAAGGCCAAGCTATTGTAGATCAACTGGCTAATTTCCCTATTCAAGATAATATGCCCATTCAAGTCAACTTTCCAGATGAGCATCTTATGTACATGACTGAAAGATCCTGGTAACTATTCTTTGATGGTTCTTGCATGCAAAATGGTTCTGGAGCTGGTGTGTTGTTTGTTTCTCCTCATGGGTATACTATTCCTAAATCTTACAAGTTACTCTTTCCATGCACAAACAACATAGTAGAGTATGAGGCTTTGACAAATGGACTAAAAATGGCCATAGAGTGGAATATCATAGAACTACATATCTATGGTGATTCTCAGCTGATCATCAACCAAGTCAATAGACAATACCAAACCAAAGATGACAAGTTGGTACCTTACAAAAATGGTTGATTCATTAAAGACGATATTTTGCTTTTGTCACCTTCCGGCAAATCCACAGAGATAAAACAAAGTAAGTGATGCTATGGCCCACCCTTGCTTCACTTCTTGATTAAGAGGAACATAGTCGAGATATGAATTCACAGTGGAAGAGCTACGATATCCCATATTTGACTCACCCGAAAGCCATGTCATTTGTACCCTTGTCAATCATGAATCCTCCCGCTATGGTGCTATTTACTCATATCTTTGTGATGGCATCATCCCTGATACATTTAACTGATCTGAAAGAAGAAACCTTATCTGCAATGCCTCTCACCATTCCCTCATATCTGGTGATTTGTATAGGAGGGGTCTAGATGGAACACTTATTAGGTGCTTAGAAAAGGAGGAATCCGATCAAGCGCTAGTTGACATCCACGAGGGAATATGTGGAGGACATTCTAATGGTCTTTCCATTGCTAGAAGGTTGCTTAGGGTAGGGTACTATTGGCCTATGATGTAGATAGATGCAGTAGCATTTGCTAAGTCTTGTGAAAAATGTCAGAAACATGGACACCTGATACATGCTCCAGGTAGGGAGCGAATTCCTTATATATCTCACTGGCCATTTCAGCGATGGGCCTTTGACCTTGTTGGCCAGATTCATCCCAACTCATCAGGTGGGAATAAGTTCATTATCATTGCTACTGACTACTTCACAAAATGGGTAGAGGCTGTTCCACTTTCTATTGCCTCAGGCAAGACAGTGTCTTTATTTATTTTAAACCATATCATCTGTCGATATGGAGTGCCATCTGAGATCATCACTGACAATGGAGGTCGGTTCAAAAACAAGGACCTTAAAGAACTCTACCAAAGATTCAAGATAAAGCAACATTGGTCCTCCATTTACTTCCCACAAGGAAATGGTCAGGCAGAGGCTTCAAACAAAACCATTCTCAAGATTTTGCACAGAACAATTCATAAGAATGGTAGAGACTGGCACCTACAGATAAATCCAGCCCTGTGGGCCTATAGAATGAGTATTCGTACTCCAACTGGGGCTACTCCTTTTTCCCTCACATACGGCGCTGAAGCAGTGTTACCTTTAGAGGTTGAGATTCCATCACTTCGGGTCTCTCTCAAAGGTCTAGTTACAGATGAAGACTATCGCGCCATGAGATTGCAAGAATTGGAACTTCTTGATGAGAAGCGTAAAGCATCATTTGACCATATGAGGGTCTATCAAAAGCGGATGTCCAAAGCCTTCAACAAAAAGGTTCGCCCTAGACAATTCCAAGTAGGAGATCTTGTCCTATGAGAGAATCCTAAGAACCAACGAGTCGAGAATAGAAGAGAATTAAATTTGAACCTAGTGGCTTGGACCCTACATCATCCGTGACTTTTTAGCACGAGGTGCCTATCTACTATCACGAAGAGAGGGCGGCTCTGAGCCTATCAATGTTTACTTTTGAAGAAGTTCTATCCTTGATACCCGTTAAATGCAGGGGCATCCTTTGTATATAATTAAGACCACGAAAAAGTTCCAAAAAATTGATATGGTATTGAAAAAATTACAAAAAGTGATATATTGTCAAAAAATCTAAAAAAATCAAATATGATGCTGAAAAAATACAAAAAAATACAAAAAATTCAAAAAAAGAAAAAGAAAAAAATGCCTTGGTGAGAACCTGGAAACAGGCGCCTTGGTAGCAAAAATACAAAAAAATATAAAAAAAATATAAAAAGTCCTAAAAAAAAAATTCTTCCAAGTGGTGAAAACCTGGAAACAGGCGCTACTTGAGGCCTTTGCATCCCTATTTCTTAGCATGCATCCTCGACACTTAGCCTTTCTCCATCATGCCTTGTCCTTATTGCCTTGGTTTGGAATTGGTCTTTGTCTTTTTCTAGGGGCATCACTGTGTTAGCTTTGGTCTCTTGGATATGCTTGTCTTTAGGACACCTCGCAAACGGTGTTTTTCAACACTAACCCAACTGTGTTTTTCAACACAACCCCTGACATCGTGTGTTTTTCAACACTTATCAGTTTGGTCTTATCTAGTTCGGTCATGTGATCTTACCTACTTGCAAGCATTCGATCCTTATCCTCGGAACTCAGTATCAGTTTACACACTTAAAAATTTTTAATTGCAACACTTAATGCTCGAGATATGCCATGATCTTTTCTTTGTGTGTTGACTGATATTGATTTTCATTGAGTGTCCTTGTCTAATAAGTCTCTCCGTGATGCATAGCTAGAGGACTTGGGGCATGGGGCATGTTTTTATTTGCTTTCTGCTTATGGTTGTTGTCTTGAACCTCTTCAGTGTCTCTTGTTGTCTCCTTGACACACTTAAGAGATTTATGGCATCATCCTTGAATGTTTTTGCACAACCATTCTCATGGTAATCTTGGCGTTTATGTCTTGATGCGAGCATGGTTTTGCTACATTAAATTGGGTAAGCTAACATTGTAGTCATCTTGACCTTCATGTCTTTGATGCTCATGTTAGAATCTTTCCACATTCCACGCTGATATAAATCACATTCATATCTTCATAGTTGCGTTTGTGACTAGTGATGATTGTGTGATTGTCCGATGTCCGGTAATAATGGCCTAATGATGAAAATAAGTTCTCTTACATTCTAATGAATGATGAAATACACAAAAACCTATATGCTACTCCTATTGCAAGTACACCTTTGCATTTTCATGTAGTTTGCATTATTTAGACTTCATGTTAATTTGCACTTTTAGGTTGTATTATGGGTTTGAGAGGGTTTCCTTCATCTTTCTTGTGGATTTTTCATCAACTGTGATCACGTTCTTCATTTCCTTATCTTCTTTCGTGATCTCAATCGAAATTCCCTATCTTAAACAGTTGATTGATTTTGATGCATCCTCTTTATTGAGGCAGATTCTCTTCCTTCTCTCCATTTCTTTCCATTTCTTCCAAACTTCTATCTTCCATTTGATTTCACCCCACTTCTTTTCTTCTAATTCAACCTTAGGGCATAATTTTCTTGCTGATCTACCTGGGTTCTGTGATTCTTATATTTTTCATCTTACATCAAGAACCTTATCTTTTGTTTGATTTGATCAAATTTTTCAATTTATTATTTCTCCTCTATCTCATTTCGATTTCGACAATGCAGGGGCAGTCTATCAAACTTCAATCCTTGATTCAGCTTTATCAATTGCTTCTCTTGGGGCAACTTTGCTTGAGATTCTTATCTCTCACTTTGGATGTGATCCCAATCGAATTCCTCATGTTCAAAGGCCTTTTGTTTATATTTGTCCGCATGTGATCCCTAGACTTCACATCTGAGTTGTTTTGTGATCCCAAATCATCTCACATTGCAACTTCATTCTTTGACTGCATGTGATCCCGAGTCGACCTCACATTAGTCAAAGAGGGGCAAATGTATGCAACCTAAAATGGTCACCTAGACTTTGGGCCCCATTTATTTAATTTGTCAACATCAACTTTCTGAATCAATGATTGTCGCATTTTCAAATCAAATTTCTTAATCAATTCATAGCTATTTCAAATGTTTCAATTTTCCCTAAGGTTTGAATGCTTCATTAATTTTATTTAATCAAAAGAAATAAATCCCTTTTAATAAATAAAATAATGTTATTTAATTGAAGTTAATATTACTTAAATAAAATGATGCTATTTAATTAAATCTATTTTTAATTAAATAATTTTATTTTATTTTATTAATATTCATTTCTAAATTACATAATCTTATTTTATTTTATTAAAAGAGATATTATCATCTTAAATAAAATAAAATAAATGAAATATCCTCTCAAGAATATCCTGTGATGAAAAAAGGGAAACAAATCAGTTAAAAGGAAATAAACTAAAAAAAGAATTCCAATCAAGATTTGTTTCTATTTTTCTATTTATCCCACATTGCTTCCGAATTTGCCTTCAATTCCACTTTTGCCTATAAAATGAGCCCTCTCATTCTCATTTCAAAAAAAGAAAGAATCACGAATTTTTACATCAGACTTATGCTACAAATTTGAATTTTATCATTTGAGATTACATTAGTTTGATTATATAAGCATCTTATTTTTAGAACATATAGTTTAATATTGCATTTTAGCTTAATCTTCATAGTAAATTAATTTGCAAAATAATTCATTTATGGCATTGCATGTAGATTAATTTTCATTTCAATAAATTAGTTTGGTTTATTGCATTTTACAGCCATTTAGATTAGTTTTCATTGTTGCATTGCAAGAACAGGATTCATGGAGATTGGCATTCTTGCTTCTCCTCTTTGAATCTCTCGTTCCGAGATTGTATTTGCAGGGGTAACAGGGTTAATCTGAGGGCCACAATATCAATCCCTGCTCTTCTCGGATAGAGAGCTGTGAATTGATTTGCAAGGACTCATTATTGAGTACCCTTGCATGCAAGGATTCACAGAAGTATAACATATTTTTAGTTATACATTATCTACCCAATATCAAATAGTGAATGGGTCTCACCTTTGGTAATTGTTCCCAAGAAAGGTGGGAAATGGAGAGTTTGTGTAGACTATAGGGAATTGAATACAACCACTAGGAAATACCACTTTCCTCTGCCCTTCATAGATCAAGTGCTTGATTCTCTAGCTAGGAAGAAATACTTTTCTTTTCTTGATGGCTTCAGTGGTTATAACCAGATCAAAATTGCTCTAGAGCATCAGGACAAGAGAAAATTGACATGTCTTTGGGAAACTTATGCTTACTCTGTTCTACACTTTGGATTATGCAATCCTCTAGCTACATTTCAAAGAGTAGTACTCAACATATTTTTTGATTATGCACATGATTGCATGGAGATATACATGGATGACTTCACTACTTATGGTGAAAGTTATGAGGAAGCTCTCAATAATTTGGAAAGTGTTGAAGAGGTGCAAAGAACACAACCTATCACTTAGCAATGATAAGTTTTTTTATGATGGTGACACAAGTAATTATGTTAGGCAACTTTATATCTAGTGCAGGAATTTAGGTGGACCCATATAAAATTGAGATAATATCTACCTTACCTGTTCCTTGAAAAAAGAGAGATATTCGGATTTTCCTTCGTCATGCAGGTTACTATAGGCGGTTTATGAAATATTTTAGTAAAATTGTTGCACCACTATTTGTTTTGTTGAGTAAGGACATTGAGTTTGAATGGACATCTGAGTGTCAACACTCATTTGAAGAACTGAAGAAAGCCCTAACTCAAGCACCTATTTTGAGAGGACCTAATTGGACTTTTCCTTTTCACATACATACAAATGCCTCATTTTTTTCCATTGGCATAGTCTTGTGTTAGAACAAAGAGTATGCAATTTATTATTTCAACAAAAATCTTCAAGGGGTAGAGTTGAATTATACTGTCATAGAAAAAGAGATTCTTGTTATGGTATATGCTAGTAATAAGTTTAGGCATTATATTACTGGCTATTTAGTCTTTGTCCATACAAACCACACAACAATCAGGTATTTTATGAACAAGCCAATAGTTGGGGGTAGATTGGTAAGATGGTTGCTTCTCTTATAGGAATTTGATATTACCATAGTTGAAAGACCTGGTAAAGCAAAAGTAGTTGTACATTTCCCATCAAGATTTCCCACACAATCCACTGAAGGAGTGGTAGATGATCCATTCTCAGATGAACACTTATTTTCTCTACAAGTACATGTACCCTGGTATGCAAATATTGCCAATTATTTGGTCACAGGACAGATTCCACCACACTTTTCTCTAAGAGAGAAAAGGTAGTTGGTTCACAAATGTTTCCCATACTCTTGGATATCTAGTTATCTTTTTTATACAAGGCCTGATAACATCATGAGAAGGTGTATTAGGGAGGATAAAATCTTTGACATCATGAAGGCATGCCATGATGAGCCATGTGGAGGTTATTTTGCAAAAAAGAAACAAACTTTAAGATCCTCACCATTGGCTATTATTAGCCTACTCTGCATAAAGATTCAACTAAATACACTAGGAGCTGTGATAGGTGTCAGAGGATGGGTAGACCAACCAAAAGTGATGAAATTCCATTACAACCTCAGCTGGCATTGGCACCTTTTGATAAATGGGGTTTTGGACTTCATTGGACCAATCTCACCTACATCCAACAACAAGGAGTATAACCTTGTTTGCATTGATTATTTAACAAAATGGGTAGAAGTAAAAGCCTTATAATTTGAAAGAGATGGTAATGTGGCTAAGTTTTTATATGAATATATCTTCACTAGGTATGGAGTACCTAGAGAAATAGTCACTGATCAAGGCCCACGATTTACTTTTGATCTAATCACTAAGCTGGTTGAGGAATACCAAATTAGACATAAGAAATCAAAACCCTACCACCCTTAGGCTAATGGTCAAGTGGAAGTAACTAATAGGGAGATTGAGGGTATTCTCACCAAGAAAATACTACATAGGAAATATTGGGTTGCAAGGTTGCCTAAGTAGTATGGGCTTATAGAAAAACATGGAAAACCACCACTAGTTTTACCCCATATGAGTTAGTTTATGGTAAGACAATAGTCCTTCCTATTGAATTTGAGTATAAAACACTAAGGAAAGTAGTGGACTTAGGAATGGATTTGATAGAAGCACAAAAGGAAAGGTTGCATACTTCAAATGGGTTGGATAAAATAAGAATGGAAGCTATACATCACATAGAAGTGGTTCAACAACAAAAAGAAAAATGGAATGATCAATACATTAAAACAAAGGAGCTCACTATAGGGGATTGGGCATTGTTATATGATTCAAGGTATAAAGACTTCAAAGGAAAATTCTAGTCTAGATGCTTGGCCCCCTATGAAATTAGTCAAGTATATCCCAATGGAGTAGTCCAATTATACACCATTGATGTAGTTAGATTTTCACTTCTTGTGAATGGTTATAGGTTGAAACTCTACAAGAAGCCATTATAAAAGGATAACAAGTTATATTTTCGTTGTTTCAATAATATGGTGTTCGTAGTTAACCCAACACAGAATCAAACACATAGAGTGATGATTCAAAAATACTTGATATAGCTAGCACTTCTGTAGACCCAACGATTGAGCTACACAACTCAGTCCTTGAGCTCCCTTGGCATTAACTTTTTATGCTTTTTCTCACAAACACACACTGCACATTATAATAATGTTCATAGTATTTTTGGAGGGACTTGTTTATCAATTTTCACAAGGGTCCCGGTCTCGTAGGGACCTATAGCTTCATGTTGTCAATGTTCATAATGGGTCCTGACACTGCAAGTGGTCGTAGGACCATCTGTCAACATGAATGAAAATTTAACTCAGTAGGATCCAATTTTAGTGCAAGATAACATGCATTAATTTTACCATATCTGCCTATAATCTTCATTATTTCATAATAAATACCTATGGTATAATTTTTTTCTGCAAGTATTTCAAATGTTTGAGCTATCAAATCATCAATTCATATCCTTAACACATGTCCTATTATTTCCAATCAACATTAATTATTCATTACCTTGCAGTTAATATCTGTCACCTCAAATCAATGAACACATATATTCTTTCCAATTTCCACAAGTAGTGGTGTTAAATAGGCGCAGGACAACTAAGAGGGGGGGTGAATCTATTCTCACTATAGACACATAAAAATGACCTAGGCCAGCTCTATTTTACCACTTTCGTCCTAGCATAACTATGACATTTTAATTATGTCCTTGGTCCACATTCAACTATTAATTAAATAATTCATTATTATTTAATTAATTCATGTCTATTTTATTCTTCATGATTATTAAATAAATAAATTTTATTTATTTATTCAATACATCTTTAATTGTCTAAATCTTCCCACAATTAAATAAATTTATTGATTTATTTAATTACCTTTATTCATTTATTCTTCCTGATTATTAAATAAATGAATTATATTTATTTATTTAGTATGTCACTAATTTTCATTATTAAATGAATTTATTAATTTATTTAATTATTGGTCATATCCTCTAAATTAAATAATTATGTTTAATTATTTAATTGACTTATTTAAAATATCTCTCATTTTAAATAAATGAAATTATTTAAAATGATTTCATTTTATTAATTCTCATTTGTTTTGGTAAATAATCTGAAAATTGATTATTTATTGTCACACAAAATCCATATTTTGAATTAATTTAATTCAAAAAGGTAATCTTCTTCCAAAAATCAAGTAATTGAGCAAATTCTTGATTTTATAAATTTGAATTTTTAGTTTAACCTTTATCTTATTATTTTTTCGAATCTTACAAATCAAGCAGTCTTTATCTTCTTGATTTTCAAAAATCTTTATCTTTTTAGCTAATTATCACATTTATTTTCGACTGTCGATTTGATTTTGTCAAATGACATCTCGACCATTCATTTAATGATTTTTCCCTAACCGTGATTAGGGATTGTCACATGAAATATTGGCCATTGATTTTAGGTTTTGTTAGCTTTCAATCTTGTCCATCCGCCCAAAATTGCATTTTCTATAAAATGTCAATTTTGCTCACATTTTTGGGACCACTTGATTATTCTGACATTTATGCTTAGATTTTACTTGCATACTTTGCACTTAGCTTATTTAATTTGATTAATTATTCATAGGAATTATTGTCATTTGTCATAGTCATAGGAATAATCTTTATTTGTCATTCAAATCCTTCAAAACTTGCATAGGGCATGGTCACCGTCATTTGCTCACAACAAATCTGAGGGCAATCATCATACAATCGCTACGAGCTAGAAGGTGCTATGGAGGTGAGTCATGAAGGCTTCACACATTATCTGGTATAATTTTTCTTTTTACTTGCTTTCATTGTATTTCATAGCTCTTTGGGTTGTTTATTTATTAATTTGCTAATATGCTAACCTTTCAGAACAAATACCCATTGATACATTGGTGAACCCGACTCCTTTATTTTCTATTTCCGTATGGTTTTCTATTTTCTATCATTTTTGCAGGTACAGGTATGGAACGATGCATTTGATTTTTCCTAAGTCGCATCCACTATGTCACGACGCATTTAAAAGCCAAAACGTTGCAATTGATTTGCTGCACCGCAATTGTAGTGTGAAATGCCGCATTTGACAGACTGAGCTGCATCTGAGCATTCAAATGACGCATCTATTTTCTGGCCCGCATCTGCCTATCAAAACCAGAATGTAGGATCGAGCCACATTTGCTCTACTGTGACACATTTTCCTGTTAAATTTTCTTTTCATTTCTGCATTTGGGTTTTTACATTTCCTTTTTATTTTGTTTTCGCATTCTGGTTTTATTTCATTTTATACCTAGTGTAGGTATTTTTGTGTTACTAATCTTTGTTTGCAACATGTGGTGGTTACATTTCGAGGGTCCAATACTATTTGATAAAAACTCCTAACAAGTGTTTTTGCAGATTCAAGTGTCCAAGAATTATTTCAAAACATTGTATTTTTTTTTTTTTTAGACTATAAAATATTTCTTTTGGTGCACATAAAATGAACATGCTTTCAATACTGTCTGACTATGTTTGAAAGTGGTAGCAAAATATGCTCTCACCTTGTGCAAACTAGGTGATGAGAAAGCCAAACCCACTTTGTTTCTTTGTAACCCTGATGCAATAATCGTAGTATCCTCTCCCCTTGTGCAGTCATACGATCCTGGGTGTAAGAGAAATGGTTATTGCCTCTAGAAATTGGGTTTGCCAGGGGATTTCATCACCTCTAGGTGACTCAAACTGGCAATGGAGCTAAAGCCAAGCTACCCCTGACCAGTATATAAATGTGAATCTTAAGGGAAAACCTAAGATTACAAGTATAGATGTGTCATACAGATCAAGTAGTATTCTCGAAAACCCTATTGAGCTTAACCTCTTTAAGCTAGAGTGCCTCATAAATAGAGATTAATCTTGCGCCCCATGTATGGCCACTTGAACGGGGGTCCCGAATTAAACACCATTGTTTAGTAGCCAAAAACCTTCTATTTGCTAGTGCAACACTGGTCGGTGTGAAGGAATCCACATCTTTGCAAGTCTATAATAGAGGTGATCAATCTACCATGGGAGTTTCATGGGGGTTGAAAGCTTGGTTGGCCTGAGAAGAGAGTGCACTATAATGGGGAGCCCGTGCAACCAAGCTTTTGAATTCACACGCTAATGATATGTGGTTGGGGAAACCCACGTGGAATCTAGCAGATATTGTCCTGGCTTAACCATAGGATCCTACTTGTTCTCCTTTGTGTTTGATTACATTCAAAATATCATGTTTTCCAAGTGTTTGTTGATACTGAAATGAAACAAACAACATTCAAACATCTGGAAACAAACATTTAAACTTTAAACAATTCATGTTTTTGACCAAAACATTAGAAAAGTTGACTTTTTTACATTTTGCACCCCATTTGTAAACCACATTCGCTCTATTGCACCATATTTGATAGTCTTTGCAACGCATCTGCTCTGGTAAAATGTATTTTCTACTTCAAACACTTCATTCATCTATCTTGCACCACATTTATAATCTAATATGTTGCATATGGTAAACTAAGCTGCAATTGCAATCCGAAAAGCTGCATTTGTGTAACTGCATCACATTTGCAACCTGGAACGCCACATTTAATCACTGCAATGCATTTGCTACCTGAAATGACACATTTTCCTAGCAACAAAATAAACCTTTTTTTAGACTAGAATTCAAGTCCAGACATCTTAGCCTACTATCAAAACATCTTTTTCAAAGGTCTCTGTCAGAAACCAGAATTGAAATTGCTCAAAATGTCCATCATTTGCATTCATTAGCTCTCATTTTAACCATAGGTTTAAATTTCCAAATTTTAGTTGCATTTCCTTAGGTGTCATAATCATCATTTCTAGCTCAAACTTTTCCTTAGGTTTCATCTTGATAGAATTTGGATTAGGCTCACTCACCACACTTTGCAAAGCAATTGTTTTCAAAACTAGGTTATCTTGGGACTTGGTCATTACTCCTCTTTTCAGTCATTGTCCTTTTGTGAGAACCTGCAACTCAATAGTCTAGTTAGGAAGGCTCACTCGTCATTTTGACCTTGTCACTTTGTCCCCTTAGCAAGTCCTTTTGATAACCAAAATTGAGACATAAGTCAAGTTTAGAGTGTTTAGAAAAACCTTTATCCAAATATTTTCCAACTTAGTCCTCATTTTTAATTTAGAATTTGCATTGTCCATCTTAGTCCTCATTTTGAACTTAGACTTTGCATTGATATCATTCACCCTATTCGTCATTTTTCACCTAGACTTTTCATCAAATATCATCCATCTTAGTCCTCATTTTGAACCTAGACTTTGCATTAATCATCTCAGTCCTTAGTCAACATTATCATCTTAGTCCTCATTTGACACTTTGGCCTTGAAAACCTTGTCATTGATCATTTCCTTAGACAAATGTCATCATCACCTTGCATTTTCATCCTTTATTCCAAAAATACAAAAAAATCCAAAAACATAGTTTTGCATTGTCATTCTTTATCACAAAAATCCAAAAACATAGGCTAGCATCACCATTGCATTTAGTTGTCATTCTCAACACTCTCACTTGAGAAATTCCCTTTTATGGTGGAAACTAGACTCCAAAGAAGGAGAAGACAAATGGAAAACCTTGGACAAGATTCCAATTCCACTATTACCAATCACACTTATGACCCAAATTGGACTTTTGACGACCCATTTAATAACACAAACACCCAACCTCTCATAAGCATGCCATCCTCATCAAACAACCCCTTTGAACCATTCTTACTTAAGGATGAATATTGGAAAATACTTGAGGAAAACCTAGAGGTAGCAACACAAGATTCAAAGGCAGCCTACTTTGTAGAACAAATGGTATTATATGATAGAGATAGATATTTGTCCATACTTTTAATTCAAGGAGCTAAATTACCATGTGGCTTTGACATAAATACTTTGAGATCGACATCACCTAACCCTAATGTCAACAATTCCAACAACATGACTAATAATAGTCAACCTCAAAACAACATAAGCAATACCTTTTTTGAAGCCACCTCACAAAATGTCACAACTACCATGGGTACTACCTCCAATATTAAAAAAAAATTCCAATTCAATCAACGCAACATCCATTGGAGGAATACAATATGTCACATTGCCTACACTGTCCAAAATATCATCACAATCAGCCAGAGCCACCTTTAAGTCCTCGACAATGTGGGAAAGTTATTCCAATCCTCTATTTACCACTTTGGTAAATGCCATGGGGGCATCATTAAGCACTCAAACCCTCCATTTACAACTACATCTAGTACCATGAGTTCATCCTCATCAAACCCTCTCATTGGT
>VDFB02043268.1:0-23849 GCA_007258455.2 Sequoia sempervirens
GTATTATGGGATAAGAAGAACAATTTTAGAAAGATACTTGAAGCACACATGAGTAACTACTTTTCAATAGAAACTAAAAGGAAAGAACTAGATCCAAGTGAAAAAAATAACATGTTAAGGTTGATTGATTGGTTACACAAAGCAACAAATCAAATGACATTGTTGGAGGCTTTATGAACTTCCTCTTGACCTACTGCAAACCAACTTGATTTCTCTCCAATTTTTTATCAAGTCTTAAGAGAAATTTATTTGGAAATGTATTAGAGGCATTAAGAATTGGAGAAAATTATCCTAATGAATAGATGTCTACCCTAGAAGAGGATGTTGCCTTTGTGGAGAAGTAGCAAATTAATGATGAATATCCTAAATTTGAAGGGATTATCCCTCTACAATTAAAGAGAAAGAAGGTTCTAATATGAATTCTCATCATCCAGTGGGAAATAAAAAGGTTCCAACATCTGATAGGATAACTGAGTAGTGCTAAAAAAGTTGACATTTTTGGCTAACATCAACAAAAGTAGGCGATCAAGAACACCTAATTCTTGATTTGGGTGTGCCCTCTTTACACCTCTTCTAAAGAAGGTTGCAAATAAACAAGGAGGGTACAATTCATCTTATCATTAATGAACACATAAATTTATTATGAGATATTTGAAGATAATGGATGAAATCGATGTGATGCACCAACATGTTGAATCAATTATGATAGTGTTTCCAAAAAAGTATATCCAACATCTAAAATAGGTTATAGGAGATAAAATTACACATAAAAATATCTAATCAAGAATTCTTAATGATTCTCACTAGTAAAGATAAACATATAAACTTAATCCAAATCTAGGATGATGGGAAACATAACTCTTCTATACACCAAATTTGGGAGTAGAAGTTATCATGCAAGAATGGAAACACCACAGTAAAGATGGAGATTTTGGATAGGATTCTAAGGTATAGAAGGAGTAACCTCTCATTGAATAATCATAGTTCAAATAAGTGCATGGTATCATTCATGATGTTTTCTTTCCTAGAAAAGGTTTGTAGATGAAGTTAATTTGTTCTTGATGTTCAATGGTATTTTATTCTAGTTGTAAAGATAGAGATGGTATATTTCATCCCTCCTTAACAAAGGGTGGAGATCAAGACCAAAATTGTGTATTAGGTGTATTGTGATGTATTTATGATGTAGATAAAGATGATGTAAAACTTGGAGTTTTCCTTTTTGGTCAAAATATAAAATAAATGAAAAATATTAGCATATGGATATAGCATGTCATAATGATAAAATATTTTCTATTTTCCTCATGAATATTTACACCCAAAAGTAATATAATTTGTTGGGCTTCACAAGGGAATTAACATCACACAAAATTAAGCTAAAAATATTTGAAAAATGGTACTTATAGGTGTCATGTGTTATTCATAAATCTATCGTCAAGTATGGGAATGAGATTTCATCAACAAGTATGTATGATTTGCAAATTTTTTACCTTAAGGAAAAGTTAAGCTAAAAACTAAAAAATAGTGTGATATATAGAAATAAATACCCTATTAAATATAGTTATCCAAGCATACCTTTAAACTTATTTAAAATGATAAAGATTAAATTGAGGTACAACTTGATAAATATGAGAAATTTGCAAAAAATGTGGCAATTATAATAATGGTCATCCCAAATTCTTTAGAACATTGTGGAAAGAAAAGAAAATATTTCCTTTTTATCATAATTCAAACAACTTATGTATCTTTTTGGAGAAACCCAATTGACTTGGATGCAAGGGGATGGTGTTTGTTCTACCAAATATAGAATCTTTGGAAGATAATGAAACTTTATCCTCTTTGATATTCATCTCTATCAATTTACTTTGAGTTCTTATGTTATTTTTAGTTTGATTTTGCTATATATAGATGTTTTTGATTAGCGATCAACAGGTTTTGATGGGACCAAAAACCCAGTACAAGAAGGTTTTGCAGGGACCTAAAACCCTTTACAAGGCAGATAAGTTGTAAGGAAAATAATCGTCAAACTAAACACAACCTATTGGCAGCAACCAAACACAAGTATTCAAATCAACTCAAGCTGCAACAAATAGGTTTTGATGGGACCTTCAACCCTTTACAATCAAGTTTTTATAGGGGCCTAGAACCTAGACAAAAAATCAGGTTTTTTAAGGGACTGAAAACCCAACAGTCTACAAATACCAGACCACAACAAGCCATCCACTTAATGTAAGCAACATTGAGCCATAACAAACCAAACTCCCCACCTCGAAAGGAAAGTAAGAGAGAACCACAAAGCACTGAAAAGCAACATCTTCCTTGCAGCTCCAACCAACTTGAATAGCCAACAAAAACTCCACCTCAATAGGAGAGGGCTCCCCTCTATAGGAGAGGATGAAGAGAAAGCCAACACTACCAAAGCCACCAATCTCCTTCATAAACAAACTCCACCTCCATAGGAACTCGCAAGAGAAAATATGGAGAAAATATGCAACATGTAGGAAAATAAATAGAATAGTTTTCAAACCTAATAATCCACACATAAAATTGGGAAGCTTATTGTTGTGAGTATCAAGCTTCTCTAGGTGGTATTCATAGGTTTCAACCTCTTCTTGTGATAACAAAAATGAATCGCAAGGAAATTGTATTCCAACCCCAAATATTAGAAATAGTAATAAATATACTATAAAAACATTGAAAATATAAAACCAAATCTTAGAAGTAGAAAATACTTCAAAACCCTTCAAAATCATCATATAGTATTAACAAAAAAATCCCATTACAAATTTACCCACATCTTTGATAGAGATTTTACCTTTGTAATTTTTAAAATTAATAGACAAAAATACATTGAAAAAGCATATTGAAATTTAAGAAAGTAATGACAAATTGGTCATTGCTCTAGTAAGGTCAAGAAAGACCTTACTCTAGTATGTTGAAGCCCTAGGAAGTTCAAAACCCTAATACTTTTTTTGTGTTGACAAACACATTTTTTGCATCTCCATTGGTTGGTTGAATATCCCAAAGCTTGTTGGAAGTGTAGGTCCACATAACCCATCCAAAATGCATTTTTCCATTTTTTCTATGGACATTCATGGATGTTGGTGAGCATAGAGAATGTGGGAATAGGATTTGAGGCCAAGTGATTGTAAAACCTAAATGGAACATAGAACAATTAGCATATATACAATGAAGGAAACCACAAGAACAGTTAAAAACTAAAATTTATTAACTTTACCTCACCCTCCATCAATGAAACTAGACATGATAGATTTGCTTATGGTGCACATGTAGTTAGGGAATCCTGATGCATTGGATGAAGCAACCTAGGGTGGTGATGGATGAAGCAACCAACTATACAATATAATTAAATTGATAGAGTTTTAGTAATGAGCCAATTAGGGTCAGGTTAGTATATTAATAGTAATATGTAATTTATTAATAGTTTATAGTGTTGAATTTATTTAGGAATACAATATTTAAAAAAAAAATGGGAGAGCCACAAAATTTTATTACAGAGAAGAAGAGTACATAGGAAGCTATGGCAGTGATAGAACTAAAAATTGCAATAATAATATATACTAGAATACAACAACATGGGTGATTATAGAAAGAGAACCCATTAACCAAGAAGAAACCTACACCCCATTGTTGGGTTAACAGTAAATACATTATATTCATGGATTAAACAAGGATGGAGCATTGAAACAATTTGATAGTATGAGAGAACAAAAAACTCCAATTTGAGAAAACAGAAGCCAAGTTGAAGAAACTCCTTTCAGAAGCATGTGTCAAAAATTGAGTATCGACCTACAACAATGGAAAAACCCGGGCATCTTATAGAACCTGCACCACAAATTAAACTAAGCATAGCCAATGCAAAAAAAACACAATTCATTGGAAGTTCCATATAAAAATGAAGCAAAAGAGATACAAAATCTACTTGAAGAAGAAGGAGATGCGCTAGAAGCCAAGTGTCGGGAATGTGCTAAAAACATTGAAGCGCTGAAAACCACTATAGGGTTTGCAAAATTAGTAAACTCCCATTGATAAAGCTTTGAGAACCATGAAAACCAAAAAGATTTTACCAAGATTTATGAATAAATCCCACTTTCCTCTGAAGACTTCAAATCTGTAGGTGGAGGAAAATATGGTGTGGAATGAGTTTCCACCAAAGCATGTTGAATCAAGAATTGCACTGCATCAAAGAGATCTAGGAGAATATTTGAAATTGTGTGACCCAATCTTGGTTTGAGCCCATGTAAATTTCTGATGAATTCATAAGAGTAATCATCAAGCAAGCTATGAGATATCGAACTTAAGAGAGCTGAGATTGAATGGTTAGAAATGATGAATTGGAAGCAAAGAACACCTCCCACAAGGTTAGATCCATTTAAAATGTTATAATACTAAAGAGATTTTTGTAATGAAGAAAGAGGACAAACATGAGACAAAATGTAAGAGCTAGTTAAAAATTTAACCATCTCATCGCACCATAAAAAATCCATTAAATTAGAAACAAAACAAGATGCTACCTTATGCGAGAGTGACATGGAATGAAATTCTAACCAGTCATTCCCCAAAACTGTGCTTATTGCGTCCTCTACTAGCTTGCATTCTAAGATGCAAGTTCAACTCAATTTTTTAGTGAAGAAGGGCCTTGCATCCCGCAGTTCATGATATCTTGGTGGAACCACCACTTTGAAAGTATTCTACATTGTGTCTTCAGGAAGAAACAAGAAATATGCAAAGAAAAAAAACCAGAGATAACCCCTTAATAAGATCATCGCATGCTGGAAGTCATACGATGCAAGTAAGGTATTAAATGCCATTATAATATTATTGCACCAAAAGGTGGTGCACAAATAACAAAGAATGCCAACTTCATTATACCAATAAATAAAATGATAGATCCATGCCATTTGTATCAACTTTGATCTTTGGTGATCTCATCGTACTAGGGTAGTGCAAATTTGAATCAATGATAAGATATGAGGATCATCAAATTCGCTAAGTGCATGAGCCCAATGTTAGTTGGCAGCCCATGTACACCTAGATATTGTCATATTTTGTGGGAAAATAACATGTGAGGGAGACATTCACATAGGCCACAAGTACCAAAGAAGTCGCAGTAGATGTGAATCATTAAACGAAATGCCAAATCAAATATCTTTGCAAATTTCAAATTTGGTAATGCTACTATATATGGAATACTTGTCTCAGACAAATGGGAATGTTTCCCCAATTTGGAGACAAGTAAAGAGCCGTTAACCAAAAATTCTTGATCTTGGGAATGAAGAATGACCAGTACTGTGCATTATTCCCAAGAATAATGAAATTTAAACGCCGCCAAAGCTCCCACTTACTAACCGAAAAAGGGGAATAAATCCCTAAATGCAATTAGTATGGAGGAGGGGCCCACAAGAGATATCATATTAACAAAGGTAAGATTGCCACATATGCAAGTCAAAGAAGCCACAACATTATAGTTAAGTGTACATCTTTTAAGGCCATGGCATTGTGATTAGGCCAGTATTGCCACCTATGTGGCCCTTTAGGCCACGATATCAAATTTGAACCAAAATGTTGAATACATACCAATATATCAAGAGCAATAATAATTGATCCATATTCATACTTGACCAAGCAAGATCATTAATTCAGGCCAAGAACCAAGATAAATGTATAAAATTTGTGGCATGATCATATGACCAAGAGTCAATAGGACAATATTTAGCATTATGAATTCACCAAATTCAAATATTCCTAATATGAAAGAACTTTTAAATGCATATTCTAATCAATGGCTTTATTTGCAAGTCGATTTGCTTGTTTATTAGGTTCCCTTTAGCAATGCATTACTTCATAAGAATAAAATTTGTTCAAAATATGACAAATATGAGAAACAAGATAATTCAAATGCCAAGTATCTGAGTAACCCTTCAAAATTGCTGACATCGCAATCATGGAGTCTCCTTCAATTTGAATATGAGGAATGGATAGATTAATTGCTAGTTTCAGACCCAAACTTAGAGCATTAAGTTATGCAATATTATTAGTGCCATCTGGAAGACTTGAGCAAATTTCTCCAATTAAATTACCTTAACAATCTCTTAGGACTGAGGCAAACCCAAATTTTCTAGGATTTCCTCTAGAGGCTCCATCAAAATTAAGTTTAATGTGATCCTTAGGTGGTGGTAAACAATTGATAATAGATCTATTCACATGAGGCCTTTTATTCATTATGGATCCCAGACTAGGGATCTTGAGGAGAGACCAATTTCTAAGGATAAAAGAATCCCAAGAAGAGAAGTTATTAGTAGATGCATTCTTATATACGCTTGACATTACTGTTTCAGAGATGGAAATTTCAATTTTTTGGATGATTTGTCCCACAAAAAGTTGTTCCTTTTTAAATATTCGTCTATTCCTTTCAATCCATATGTTCTAAATGAGGATCGAGGGAGAGATCTCCCAAAGACAGGAAAAATTAGAGGTTGAATATAATCTAGGCCAACTCTGAAAGTGATGGAAGATCATATTTTGTAAAGGAGAGTGCCAACCCAATCTATTCATTAACCATGTCCAACATTCATATGCAAAAGTGCAATTAATAAGGAGATGATCAATAGATTATAGTGCCTTACCACACATCACATAGGGGAAAAGAGGAACTATTCCCAATCTATCAAGTCTCATGCCCAAAAGTATTCTATCCTTGATTGCCAACTAGCTAAAGGAACTTGCCTTTGAAAGTACATTAGGACCCCAAAAAAGGTGAGATGGCCAAGGAGGGACATCATTTCTTACCAAAGAATTATAGCCATCTTTAACAGTATAATTTCCCAATTTGGATCTTGTCCAAATTATTTCATCAGTTTTTTCTAAAAAAGATAATTTTCCTTTTTAAAAGTTCAACTTTAAGAGATTCCTTCATGTGAGAAGGTACTAGAAGGGAATTGAAGTATTTCCATATGAAAGAATGTAAAGGATCCTCCTTATCAATGATAAAATAATCTTTCACTTTATCGCCCCAAAGATTTTTCAAAGCAGTCTCTAGTTGGGACTAGTCCCCAAGAAGTTTAAGGGGTTGATATCCATTCCATGCATCATCCCAAAAAGGAGCCTTTTCACCATTGTTAACTAACCAAGAAAGGCGAGGGAGAATGACATGTCTACAAGCACATATAAAATTCCAAATTTTAGACCCAGTTGGGAGGTTCCTTTGGGTGAAGATCCTTTCCTTTTCCATGGAGTCCAAATATTTGTGCCTCATGATTTGACACCATTTTTATCTGAATTGAAGTACAACTACCATACGAATTTGGCACCAAGGGCTTTATTAGGAATGCAATATTATTTTAAATAGTTTTAGGATATTTTGATAATAAAAGTACTTTAAAATTATTCAGTTAATAATATTGTGTTGTATAATTTAATAGTATTATGTTCCCACATTTAACAGTCTATATTATGAATTTGAGAGTTTATGACCATTATTTTTGGGCTAATATGTTCATTATTGGTTCAAGTGAAACTAACAAATGAGGTTGACTATGATGGATCGTAAGGGATTCAAAAAGTGATTTTTTGGACACCTTTTATGACTAAACATATTTGAGGCATCAAAATTGATGATGATGAATTCAAACCTTAGGTTTGTGTAGTCAACTAGCTGAGGAAGCCACTGTGAATTTTTTAGAGTTTTTCAACATTGCATTTAGGATTTTGAGATGCATGAAGTTAGGTTACATGACTACTAGGTCCTCTCCCCCAAACATCTTCACTAAAATTTACTTGGAGCCAATAATTATTGGTTTTATTATCAAACAGGAGTTGCTAGAATGTAATTATATACAATATAATCCTTAAATTTAATTTAGGTTAATTTAATATATGTATAAATTAATTTAGATTAACAAATAACAATTGTATAAATATTAAAATATTATATGTTAATTATATAAAGTAAATATGAAGGTTAGGATATTTAGTTTTAGATGTGAAATGTGAAGATAATGTAAGAAGTTTTTTGTAGATGTTGGAATTTATATATCTTAAGATAATAGATGACAAATATTTGTTTGTATTATGCTTCAGGTCTACAATAGTCTAATAACTCTCTAAAGGAGTGAATCCATGGATTTAGGGCACTCTACTAGATACAAATCATATCTCTAGCTATGTATTTGACCTACTATAATACACACTCTCTTTTTTTATTTGCATGATTTGTTGCTATCTATTATTCTTTACAAGTTAGGAAAGGTGATTCAAGCATTAAAAAATTGGTTTTTTGGTCATTTTCAGGTGTTTTTCATGTTTTTTTTAGCCTATGGTTTTGGTGCCCATTGTATTACAAATAAACCTTTTGGATGTGCATATTAATATTTAAACATGCATTAAGGGTTTCTATAGTGATTGTTTATAAGTATTATGCTACCAAAATTTCTCTAAATCTCTTATTGTGATACTCCTATAAAGGCTTAGACTACGAGTGTATTGCGACCATTGATTACTAGATAATGTATTGAGTTGCTTTGGAAAGTGGGTTTTTTATCCTAAAATAGTTTTCCCCACATAAATCATTGTGTTATAATATATTAATTTTGAGTTTATTTAATTGCAATTATATGATTAGTTTAATTTGTGTTCATACTTCCTCACGTAAATTAGTATATGAAGCATATTTCAAACTCTTGTTCCTTTCTCTAAGAATTTTTAATATTTCAAAGAAATAAATTCATTTGCACTACCAAATCTCTAGGGTGCATGCTCTAGTAGGTCAACCCCTAGAAAGACCATCCTTTTATGGTCATGTTAATGATCAAAGATTATAAGTTCAAAACATGTAAATTCATGTAAGATGATTATGTGGATCTAGATTCATTTTAGGCGATATGATGTAAGTGTTTCTAGCAAGCTTATTTCAAAAATGTAAATGATCTATATCCAAATGATTACACAATGATGACTAAATGAATTAAACTAAATTCCTTTAAATATAAAAATATAACAGTAAATCACACAAACATGTGTTTATTCACCTCCAAGTAATATCAACCAAAAATTAAATTTGAATTTTGAAATCATGGGTGAGATGCATAAGTGCAATATCCATTTCAATGCATAGGATTGGTCCACCAATTTTTGAGGGTAAACCAATTTTGATTTTGTCATTTTAGTTCCATCAAATATAAGAAGTTATGTTTTTGAGTTATAGTTCAAAATTTATGATCAAAACAACAAAAAACTATCTTTTATCCATCAAAATTAGCTAAGTAGATTTATTTCTATTATTTAAAAGAGAAATTACATAGAGGATGCTGCAATAAATGTAAAGTGTATGGGAAAATGATAGGAATGGATGGGATAAGGTCAAATGCATGAGAATGTGTGTATATAAGTATAGATGAAAGATCAAGGAATGAGCCCAACTTTGGACAATATTATGCCATTTATTGGTATGTAATTATATTGGAATTATCTCAAAATAGGCACAAAACTAAATAGGAATTAGCATGGATATGTAAATTTCACCATTATAATTTTCCCCCACTTTGAGATGCACATGAATCCTAGAATAGTCATGTATCTCAAAGTATACATAGTACTCACAAATACGTCTCTAAAGTAAATATTAATAAATAAAAGGATACTCAAGTCCATTTATGATATAATGGATGCCACTAAATTTCATCATGTAAGTCCATCCTATGGTATCTATGCTCAGAAACCTACAAAAAAATAGAAAAAAATACAATGAGTAGCTTTTTCATATATATATATATGAAGTGGTAATACTCCATCTAGCTTGGTGGCTATAGAATGACAAAGCATATTAAGCATTGACATACAATGTGGTAATGATTTATCTAGTCACGGTGACAAGTCTCTATGTCTAGGAACTTGTTGATTTAAACCCCAAGTGGATTGAACGAAAAATTATAAATTAATGTAATAGCCTACAAAGTTTAAAGAATATTCATAATAAACTCTAGACTACTATATAAATATGCATTAAAAAAAATTAAAAACTTTTACAATATAATTATATTGCTTGAAAAAAGACCTATATATACATGTATGCAATAAGTTTCTAGTAATAACTTCTATATCTATACCTTGTACAAAGAAACTATTTATACAAAGGGGTACAAATAACTTCTATATCTCACTTTTGGGATGTACTGATTTTTGCTTGAAATCACTATTTTTAGAAAAACTAATGATTTAAATCTTGAGAGGCTCCATCTAAAGGGTTTTAATTGAAGAGGGATAGATAAGACCCCCTTAGATCAAACCCCCTTAGATAGAACCCCTATAGTATTAAATCATACCCACAATGGAGTCTCCTTCATAGCTATCAAAATGCTAGAAAAAACCACTTTTTCTTTACCTTTTGAGGGATTAAATAACACCATTTAAAAATTATATTTTTCAAGATTGTAGCCCTTGAAACTAGTTTTCCAAGAAGTATAGGTTTGATATATTTTTATTTTATCATGTATTTAATTTCCAATTTTTACTAAACATAGGCTTTTCTTTGAACATCAAGCTCTTTGTTGTGCAGAGGTGAAAAAATAGTAAACCATTGTAAAAAAAATTCAAAAAAATTTGTTCCCTATATATTGATTTCCTTGTTTCACCCAAAAAAGAAGAATTGGATTTTGATATATACACAAAAAGTTAGATTGTACGATACACACGTATGTCCAAATTATAGTTACAACGAATTCAAAAATTAATTTTAAAAAAATGATGCAACAAAAAATTATGAAAAAATATCCTTTCCCTAGATATTGATGTTGAGAATCTATATTCCAAAAATTAGAATTTAATCCTTTATAGAAAAAAAGTTATGTTGCATGACACAAATGCTACTTTATGAAAATGTTGTTTTCTGTCTAAAACTAGTTATTAAAGGATATGTTGAAAGATTCATGGTTTATTTTGAAAAATTTGAAAAAAAAAATATTTAGAATCTGCACACAAATTGTCACAAATCACTAGTTCACATCATCTTCAAATTCTTTATGGTTTAGCTGCTATAGGTCTCAGAAGATGAAGATTCAATTAAAAATATTGATGTAAATGTCCATCTTGGGAAAAAAGTGAGACATGGTATTGTGATTTCACCCTAGGCCTTCAAAAATATACCAAAAAAAAATGTCATGCATGTATGGTGCATTTTTCATGTGGACAATATAATGATAGGTGTTGAAATTGTATGTTGTTAAGTGTTAAACTTGTATGATTGGAAAAACATAGGATGTAGGTGTGGCTAGGCATCAAATGCATATGATGTAAAACTAGATGTATCCATGTGCAAGGCCGAAATACACATCCAAGAAATTTTATGTAAAGATGTACAAAGATTGGGCATTGACTAATGCATGGAGTTTAGTTTGTGTAGAATTATGATGTGACTGATCAACATGCATTGAGTGTAGACAAGCATGTAGGTTAAGAAAATGAGTGAGACTACAATTGCGTGCATTTATAAATTTTATAAAATCCATGTTGATTGACTCTAATGGGTATGATGAACTACTAGAGAATTCTAAAGCCCGAAATTCTTATTTTTAGGATTCATGATGCAATAAGATATGTAAGACATCGATGTCATGTGGTGACCAATGTCTATGCACATGTGAAGCTAGTAATTTTTTTGTTGAAGTGCAAAATTTCTTTTAGTGATATCAAGGTGACCTATTTTGAATGCATAAGCCTCTTCTAGTTTTCCTTTTTCCTTCGATTAATCACTTTTTCTCCTTCTTTCCTCTCTCCTTTTTGATTCACATTTTCAATATATATCAACTTCTAATTTTAGATTGTTCCTCTCTCACCTCTATTTTGATTATAAATTTGTCTTCTTGATTGTCTTTACCATTTCCATTTTCTTCTTTAATTCTTATTTTTCTTTTGGTTCTACTTCATCTCACTAGAGTCAACTAGAGAATTATGATCAATTCTTAGTCATTATAATACACTACTATTAGGATTTACTTAGGTCCCAAAATGAGATGTGGTTCTTATAATTGTACTTTCTACCTCTTAATTGCTTCATTTTCTATTTCCTTTTAGACTTTACCTACATATTGTGTTTTTGCACTCTTCCTTGTTTGTTATTTTATCTCATTATCTTTCTCTCAAGGCACTTTTCCTTTGTATTCATCTCTAATTTATTCTCTTTGTCTCCTTATCCATCTTCCTCTTATTTCTTTTGGGTGAACTACATTCAATTCATCTTATTGTATTTTGATCCTATCCTCTAGTGTCATCCTCATCCTTTACCATTGTTCATCTCCCTTACTCTTTTTCTTCTCATCTTCCTATCATTGAACATATATTTCACTCTCTCATCATTGGGGGCATGAAGTTTCCCTATCTTTTTGTTGATCTATCTTTTCTACCTCTCTTGATCTCTACTCATTTATCATTTATATTCTAAGTATTCTTTCACTTTTATCATCATATATTTTAACCACTTATGGGGGCATAACTTTGTTTCCCTTCTTTCCTTATTCTCATCACTATGCCACTTGGTCACTTAGGGATATGAGATGCATGTACCCCTTGTGATTATCTTATCCTATAATCTCTTGGGGGCATGACTTAGATATTTCTCTTGATTAGTTTTTACTGCTCTTATCAAAATACTTGGTAGTTGGGTAAGTGAAAGCTAATGGGTCCACTTTTAGTAGAAGTTCCATTTTTCAGCTTTAAAATGGGTACTCATTCATTTTTAAAATGGGTACTTGTTCCAAAAAGATTGAAACTCACAACCCATGTTTTTAATTTATTTTAGGCTTAGAAAAGGCATGGTAACCCAACCCTTTGTTGGAACATGTTTGTTGTTGCACAAAAAGATTGACCTATTAAAGCCCGATACAAACACCAGAGATAAACAGATCCATGGGAGGCGATTAGCCCATGTCCCAAATCCAAATGGAGACGTTGGTGATTAGTCCAACAATCCCCCCCTCTCCTCGCCCCTCAGAATCACCCAAGGGGATTCGAACCCACGACCATGGCTTTGATACTATTTGTTGGAACACGTTTGCTGCTGCACCAAAAGATCGACCTATTAATGCCTAATACAAATGTTAGAGATGAACGGATTAGGAGTTAGTTAGTCCATGTCTTGAATCCAAAGGGAAACACTGGCAATTAGTCCAACACACTTAGCTTTGGACTTACAATTATAAGGTCATGTTAACATCAAGAGAAAAAAATGACTTTAGCAATATGGCTGACAACATTTTTTAGAATTTTTTTATGAAATTAAACCCATTAGAGATAACAATGTAAATTTTTTAAATATTTTTTTTAATGATTAAAAGATTATTTTCTATTTATTAATTAATTTCTAGAGAAACCGCTACATAAACTTGAAATGTTAGGTATTAGTATTTTTTAATAACTTTTAATTTTTAAAGATTTTTTACAGAAAAATATATGTCATCAATCTAGACATAATTCTTTACACAATGAGAAAATAATAATTTTTTTATGATTAATTTAGCACAAATTATGTTTGTTTTTTTTAATCAAAAGTGGCAAGCCACTCAACAAATTTTATTTATTTATAGAAAATAAGAATAGGATACAATCCGATGCTCCTCAAGAGAAAAATTATAAGCCGAGTGTCATTTACAAAAATCTCCACGACAGAAAATGGAGAATTACACCTAGAAACTGAGAAAATTCAAAGCTTTATAAGCAGATATAAATTCCAGGGAGTTTAAAAAAAAATATAATATCAAGACTACCTATGACAAAAATTCCATATCAGGAAAATACATTTGAGTTCCAGAATGACAAAACATAGCAAAGAAGCCACGAGTGGAAACATATGAGGAGTATAACTATTTGCTCAATAGCAACCCAAAAGAACCAAAGTAACATGAGAGGAGCCATGAAATGAATTGAACTAGATTATAGTGCTCATCGAAGCCCAAAATGGAGCACAAAAAATCCTGAAAAAAGCAACAGAGAATAGTGTGGAAGCCAAGAAAAGAATCGTTAGTGAAAAAAACCACCTACAAAAGAGCCAAAAAGAGATACGAGAGCCATGAGATGTCAAAAAGAGAGGAAAACGAGGTGAAACTCAAGAGCAACTTTCAGAAGATGATGCAATATTGGTGGGTGGGGGGAAAAAGGCTCATCGCGAGGTTCGACGAGAGCAAGTGTCGAATAAGAAATTTGACTGCATCAAAAAGATTTTGGAGACAATCACAAACTGAGTTACCCAAATGGCCTCTTAACCTACTTAATTTGCAATTGAATTCACTTGGGTAGTCATCAATTAGGCCATGTGCCATTGAACAAAGCAATCTTGTCAGATGCTTGTCGGAGAGGTGGTGTTATCGACAAAGAATGCTACCAATCTCATTTGTACATTGAAGAATATCGTAACCCTCAAGAGTCGACTACCGAGAAGATAAAGGGAAAACATGGGGCAAGAGATAAGTCTCTGCGAAGTACTTAACCATCTCCACACACCACAACACATCCATTAGGTTTGATACAAATCTTGATGCAACTTCATACGACAATGCCATAGCGTGGAAATCTAACCGGTCTTGGCTCAGGACGGTGATAATGGCATCGACAATTTGGTTACATTCGATACCAATGGAACACCGCAGCTTCTCAGTGGTAAAGGAAGAGCTATCCCTAATCTCATGAATTCTGGAAGGAACAAGTACCCTGAAAGAGCTCTCCATAGACACAACACAAAAGAACTTAATTCTCCACATAGAAAATAACACAAGAACAAATTCATAAAGCTGAGTGAGCCACTGAAACAATTCGTAAACCACGAACACATATTTGAATTAGCCTAAATGCATTATCATTCCATTGTACTGAATGGAGGTGTGAGGGCATATAACCATTAATGCCGAGCCAAAGAAAGTACCAATTGTCGAGCCAAGAAGAACCGGGTGTCACCATGTTAAACACCACGCGGGAATGTCATGTCAACTTATCAAAAGTTTTCTTTGGGCAATCGGTGCCAATTTATGGAGACGCTATTTTTAGTAACGTCTACTTTAGACAAAATAGCCAACCATCATGAGCTGGAGAACAAAAAGATATAAAATTACACCCCTGGAGATGGCCCCAGAATTTAAGAACCAAATTTGTCAGAAAACATTGCTAGAAATGACCACACAAGTCGCATTAAAGAGCCATAAAAGAACAAGCCGTAAGGAATAATCAGAAAATATGTCGAAAGGCGAGCCAATAGGAAACCTGTCATTAGAAGAAGTGAAGATATGCAAGAAAACTCTTTAGGATTCAGTGCCCATAGTGGAGACAATGCCAAAAATGGCACAACAAATGAATATGTCTCCAAAGTAAAACAACAATCACCAAAGATAGCTGCAATTTAGCCAAATGATATACAGGAGATCCGGCCGTCATGCTGACCGTCCACGAAATGTGTTACCAAACTAGGTGGGTAGTCACACATGCTAAGGTCCGCAGTCACCCTGTTGCCCATTAACCATCCGTGGGGAGTATTTCCTCACAGGCGATTAATACAGAAGAGGGGCCCGGAAAACATTAGAAAAATTAATTTTGTGACCAACCAAAATTTGAATTCCAAGCGGAAGAAAAATAAATGTGCAGGGGCCACTTATTCCCCAAGCTATTAAGCCTTTGTTGACCATGGTGAATAAATGCATGCACCTGCAATAAAGCCCAAGCACAAGAACATAAAAAAATGGTGTCATATAGCCCAAGCGCCCAAAATGAAGAGAGAGTAACATGAGAACTTGTAAACCTGAGAGTGTGCCAACATTAGCCCATTTGCAATATATGGGGGAAAGGACAATTATTCAGGAAATATCTTGCAATCTTGATTTGTGAATTACTTGTAAACAATGTGTTCATCAATTGCTCTGTTTTCTAGCCAGTCAACCATTGAATTCGCTTCCCGATAGCAATGTTTGATTTGAAAGGAGGAATTTTTTTTAGTAGTCTTGAATGTACTTCAGATTCCATGCATTCGAATTTTGATTCATGATAGCCGAGATAACAACCATATAATCACCTTCAATAAGTATGTGGGGAATGGATAATTTTGAAGTAAACTCCAGGCCTAATCCGAGGGCATTAAATTCAGCCATGTTGTTAGTGCCATCTTCAATATGGGTGGGCACACACAGCCCCAATACAAGAACCCAACTAGTCTCTGAGAATGACAGCAGCCCCCGATTTGCCAGGGTCACCCCTGGAGGCTCCATCAAAGTTTATTTTGATGAAGCCCGAGAGAGGGAGAGACCATTTTATCAACTTTTTATCCACTGGAGGAGTTCTAATTTGCATAGTCCCTCGTTTGGGGAGATTTATGAGCTTCCAATTCTTAAGAATGAAGGAGTCCCATGATAAGAACAATTTTTTAGAAGGTTCCCTTCTATATAGGCTTGAAGTTGTTACTTCTGAGATGGAGAGCTCAATTTTTAATATGACTTGTTTGAGATCAGAAGAGTCTTTCCTAAAGATGCGATTATTCCTCCAACCAAATGTTCCAAACGATGGAGGGGGAAATTTCCCAGATGTAGGAGAATTTTGAGTTTGGGTGAAATATAGGCCAGCTTAAGAAATGCTTAAGAATCGAGTTTTGAAGAGGGGATGCCTAGCCAAGCTTTGACATTAACCAAGTCCGACACTGATAAGCAAAATCACAACCAATGAGGAGATAGTCAGTTGTTTCATATGCCTTCCCACACAAAACACATGTGAAAAGAGGGGTTATTCCCAATTTGTCCAAACACATTCCAAATAGAATTATGTCTTTTAGAGCAATCCAAGAAAAAGCTCCTACTTTAGGGAGGACATCAGGGCCCAACAAAGACTAATCGACCATGATGTAGAATGTGAAGAAGAGGTTAAAGACTTGTATCCATCCTTCACATTATATTTTCTTGATTTGGCCTTAATCCAAATGATTTCATCTTGATGGTCCAATAGAAAAATCTGATGTTTCTAAAGCTCACGATTGAGTGAATCCTTTAAATGAGGAGTAAAGAGGAATGAAAAGTCTTTCCATTTCACTTTACGAAGGAGATCCTCAGGGTCAAGAACAAAATAATCTTTTACCTTATTACCCCAAATGGCCTTAAGATCAGTTTCCAAATGTCCCCTGTTGTACCCCAAAATTAAATTTTTTGTTACACTTAGATATTTTGAAGAAATAAGTAAAAGTCTTGTTAAAACAGTCAAAAAGGTCAAAATTTGGGTGTGCATGTCTTGCATGAGGGGTTAAAACACAAAATTTTCAAAATCTGACGATCTAGGTTTGCTCAAAGCAGCTTAATCTACAAAACCCAGATCTCAATTTTTCATCCCTACTTTTTAGGAAAACTGCTATTTTTAGAAATTTTCTAAAAATAGTAACTTTTTCTAGGTTTCTGGGTTTCTTTGGAAATGGATACTGGCAAAACTTTCTAAAAATAGAAAGTTGGTCCGTTATGGTCCAAACTGAATTTGATTGGCTCAAAATACGTCCATATCAGGTTGGTGCAGTCAGAATCTGAAAATAATCAGTTTTGCCCTACTGGGTCTATTCTGCTTTTTCATAAGCATAACAGGAGCTCCGAGAACATTAATGGAGGTCATTCAGTTGCCAGGCGTCAGATTCAACATTCAAAGCATTCGACAGAAGGCGAGTTGGTGAACAAGCACGAAGAACGGAGAAGAATGTGAAAATCTAAAAAAAATTCTAACACTGCCAGCCATGGGCGCCCCAGGAAAGAATATGCGCCCATCTTTTTAGGGCACTAAATGATGAAATTAGGGTTTACACTTCCAACCAAAGATGCCCAGTTCTCTGTCAGCTCCTCAACGAATCCAACATTGAAGTCAACAGATCATCCAGTTGCCTGGGATTCGAGGCCGAACAAAGAAGTTTCTCACAGAAGTCAGAATGAAAAGCATGAAAAATATCAAAAATTGACTAAGTGTGGAGACTTTGGGCACCCCTGGTGAAGAAGGGCGCCCAAATTTTTGGAGCACCTAACTCAACTTTTAGGGTTTGAAAATACACTCGATCTCTTCAGTATTCAGTCAGCTTCGCAACGCCTGTCTCCGTCAGATCATCCGACTGGTCATCCTCCAGCAAGTTCAGATCGAAGTCAAGGGTACAAAATGAAGGTTCCAAACTTGAAGATGAAATCAGATTAAAAATGGCTAAGTCTAGAAGGTTTGGGCGCCCTAGGAGAGAAGAGGCGCCCAAGATTTTGAGAGGTAAAACAAATGAATCTAGAGAAGTGGCTCTAATATGATCTCTTCGCAGTTGATCTAGCTCTCCAACGAGATATCCAACATGTCAATCGGAGGTTGCAATCGCGAGATATGGAGTACTGAACAGAGGGTCTGGTGAGAGCTGAAAACTGAGGTTCAGAAGCAAACAGGAAAAAGTGGAAAATAAACTAACACTGGTGAGTTTGGGCGCCCCAACTTGCCAGGGGGGCCCAAGCTTTTGAAGGTCTAAACTCAGCTGTTTAACAAAGTTTATCCCAGATGACCCCTCCTAATATCTTGTCAGCTTTGCAACAAGTATAACCAGCAGTCAATCTGATGCCCGAGTCACTAGTTTCAACGTGATCATCTGTAGAAGAGGAGTTAATGAAGAAACTGAAGATCATAAAAATGGCTAACTCTGGACAAAATGGGCGCCCCTGGAAGGAAAAGGCTCCCATGAATTTGAAGGTCGAAATGAAGGTTTTAGCCAGAGGTGCCTCCAGAACATTTTTCTCAGAATCGGTCAGGCTCCACGGTGAATCCTTCAGCTCGCTCATCAGATTAATCTGCAAGCCGAAAATCAAAGGCGAAGTAGGGGGTCAAAATGGCAGAAAGTTGAAAATATCAAAAATTTACTAACACTGCTTGAAGTGGGCGCCCTTAGCCAAGAAGGTCGCCCAATTTCTCCATGCATAGAAAAATTTCAAGTTTTTCTAAAGGTTTCCAAAGTGCAAGTGAAGGAGATGGTCGAATTCCGATTGGTGGCGGGGTTTTGGGGTTTTGAAAATAAAAGCGAAAACAAACCCTATTTCAAACCCACCTAAGTCCTATTATTTAACACCTTTCTTTCATGTAATTTTCATTATTTTTGCAAGTAGCATTCAAAGGAGAAAGTTGGAGCAGCAAGTTTGAAGAATTTTTATGATTCAAGAACTCAAGTTTGTTGGTTATTCATCAAATTTTTCAGATCAACAACATAAACCCTTGCTTTTCATGCTTTTTCATCCGAGGAAGATCAAGTTTTTCAAAGAGAAGGCCAAGGTTTTCAAATTTTCGGCCATCTGGGTCTTTTCACTTCTTCTGAATAAATTTTCAATAACTTCATCAAGTTGCAGCAGCTGCTTTTTATTTGCATGTCAGTGAAATCCTGAGTGCATTCAGTTTTTCAATCATCATGTCCCTCTCAAATGGAGTCTTAAGGCCATATCACAACTTTTTTTTAAAGAAAATTTCAAATCCTAGGGTTGGCTGCTTTTTCGATCAGCCATCAGGGTTTTGCAAATCTAATCAATTGGGTTCATTTCTAATCATATTCTGAACAAAACCTAGGTGCCAGCTTTTTTCGTGAAAATTTGAAGAAATTAGGGTTTGCTGCTTTTTCAGGGAAAATTCAATTTTTTTGAAAACGGACGATCTGGGTTGTCTTGAAACGAAATTTTGAGCAAAACCCATATCTCAGAAAAATTTTCAAAAAATTTGTCCGTTGGAGCAAAAAAATAGCATTCTAAAAATAGATGTTGCTCAAAACTTGTCTGAACCTAGGTGAGTTTACAATCGTTCTTCAAGTTTTTCAAAATGGAGTACACTCCCAATGTTTTCAAGATTGAATCAACTCTCTATCATGATTTCATCAAAACGGCTGAGACAGACTTGCATCATATCAATCCAGTGTTTGATTTACACGCTTTGGAGAGCGTAGGCAACACCTCAATCAAAAACCTAGGACACTCTAGACTCCTCGCAGCAGCGTCTATTCCTATATTAGTTCAGAGTCTTGAGTTCGTAATCGCTTGCATCAAGCATTACAACCCGACTATAAGGGAGATCCAGTCGGTAGATGGCCGATTGATTTGCAGTCTGAAGCCTGATATGATCGAGAAGTGTTTTTCCATTCCCCCATGGCCTGAAAGCGTCACTATCTCAAAGGGTGAATGTGAAAGGATATGGGAAATGCACAAGGAAAAATACAAGAAGATTGTAATGAAGTGAATGAAAGAAAAACATAAGGCTCTGCCAAGTCACACTTCCATGATGTCAACAAAGTTTGAAGAAAGCGGCCAATGAGGTCGAAGATTTCCTGAGATTTGTTGCTGATGCTGAAGATATTCTAGAAAAGCGGTGTTTTGCTATTGAGATCATAGATGCACCTAACCGGGACACAGTTTCTAATTTTCTAGTGGATGTGATCGAGCTTTAAATCAACTTTCTTCTAGAAGCTTTCTTTCCCGCTTTCTTTCTATTTTTGGAATGATTCTTATCCATTCTTTGAAAAGAGAAAGAAGATAAAATGTAATAGTTGGCATTTCCCGCTTTTTCTGCTTTCTTAGGTGTTAGATGTTATCTTATTTCTAGATTTAGTAATAAAGCTTGCTTGCTGAGCAAGCCCTAGATTGTGAAAGCAAGGAGATTTTAGGGTTACCTACTCCTCTGCTTGTCTATAAATAAGAGCCTTTGCTAATTAGTTTCTTTAACCATGCTAGTGATAACAAAACACTGAGCCTATTGTTCCTTCTATTTGTTATTCGAGTGTTGTTCAATTGTGTTGTGATAGCAAATTGTTGAGCCTCTTTAGCCAACAAGGAGTTAGTGTGATTGATGTTTCTATTGTGTAAGAATAAGATTGCAAGCCTCTTTAGCTGCAATTTCTTGTTCCAGGCATGTTAGAAGTGAGTTTTGTTCTAGAAGTTTGAGTAATGAAATCATGAGCCTCCTTTTCCTTGAAATAATATCTCAAATTTCTGTTATTTATGTTCTACTTTTATGATCTTGATTTCAACTTGCATTGAAGTGTGTAGATGTTTGTTGAGAGAGAGTTTATTGAAGTATTTTGTTAGAAATCAACCTCATTCATTTCTAGTTTCTCTTGCTCTGCTTGTTACTTGAGAAGTTAGAAATGTCTTTAGTTTAAGTTAGTCGTAGTTGAAGGTCTTAAAACAAAAAATCTCAGCTGCGGCGTTTGTGTTTAATAAACCTTGTGCTCTAAGCTGATAAAAAAGATAGGAAACTTAGTTCTTACTTTACTTTCTTTCAACACCATTAGCAAGAGGGAGCTTCCCCTCCAAATTTGAAGAGCAGTTTATCTGTGCATAGTTGTCCATTTCAAATACGCATTCCAAGGTGTGAATTTAAATGCCAACAGTTTTCTGGCGCCCACTATGGGGCATGAGGCATTAAACAACAAAGAAAGCTTAGGCTTTATGTCACGGGTATGACTATCTGGCATCCTACTGCTCCAGTTGAACAACCTGATCTTACACCTCTAGTTATCCAGCCAAGATTCCAGATAATTGAAGGAGAGCAAGTAGACATCATCAACAGCCTAAGGAGTTTCATCTTTGAGAAGAAGGAGACCCCTGCTCAGTGGAGAAATGCTGTTGTTATTCTAGACAAAGAGGAAGAGAAAGCTAATATTGCAGCCAAAAGACCTGTCTTGCCACCACCCACGTGGGACTAGACAATCCTGGTGTACATAGTCTATACAAGGAGGAGAACAAGAACAAATATGCTCTTCCAAGAAGAAGTTGATCCTTTCCTTCCTCAAACACATCCTACACAAGTTGGAGAGTCATCCAACACAGTTCCTGAGTTTGATACAGTTCCTGAGTTCAACACTGTACTTGTGTTTGAGGAAGAAGAATCTGAAGCAATGGCTGATGAAAACAATGATCCCAACAACCGCAATCACAATTGGAGAAGAGGTCCCCTACTGCCTTGGGGAGATCATATTGGACCTTTGGCCTTGGCAGCAAATCATGAATTGCCTAAGGGGTCAAGAAAGCACTTTCCACAGTTCCAAGGTGATGGAAGTCAACATCCTAATGATCATCTTTCAGCCTTTTCAACGGCTTGCGTTGATTTGCATGTAGCTCGTGAAGACATTGTTGTACGTCTCTTTGTTGAGATTCTCGCGGGAGCTACTGCCGAATGGTTTAATCACTTGGAGATTGGTTGCATAACCAATTGGAATACCATGACTGGAAATTTTCTTGCAAGGTTCAAGCTAGCTGAAGATAGCCACCACTTGTTCGCTCAACTCTCAAACTCAAAGGAGGAAAATGAACCAATGAGGGAGTTCATGGCAAGGTTTAACCACTTGGTTACTCGTCTCTCATACACACTCAATCCATCGCCTGAGATCCTATTGAGCAGTTTTTGTCAACGCACTTCCATCAGAGATAGCTTTTATCCTGAGATCGGCCAATGAGACAGAACTAGAAGACGCATAGCAAGGTGCCATAGAGATTGAAGACAACATGATCACTTCAGGAAAGATCAAAGGAGATGTTATTAGGCCTTTGGTTCAAAGTTTTGCTGATTCGTTACTTCAAAGGGTTGCTAATGAAGTAACTATTCTCAAGAGGTAATTTCCACTTCAACCTACGCCCCTTGCTCAAGTTGCACCACCACCTGCTTTGCCTGTGCCACAATCGTATCAAGCACCACAATAGCCTTATCAACCTCAGTGGCCGTACCAGCCCAGGAGAAATAACTTTTAGCCTTACAATAATTATAGGCCGCGAGGGCCACCTCCACCAAGGCAAACAGCTGACAATACACAAAATGTTGTGTTTTTCTCTTTTCATGATTCCACTGAACATACCGGCACCTCTTGCCTCGAAAATGTCAGAATGAATGAGATAATGGGATATGCCGAAGCTGCACCTGCACCAAGTTTCGTTCCAACTCCAAGTTCGAATGTTGTCTTACCTCAATCGAACAACTTCGATGGCGACTCCGCAACGGGCTACTTTGAAAGTGAACCCGATTTTGTAGATCAAGAAGAAGATATTCATCAGTACTCTCTTGTAGTAAATCCTGAGAATCATACAACTCTTGTGTTCACGAGAGCTCAATATCTAAAGGCACAGAGAGAAGAAGAAGAAGAGAGACTGAAAGTACCAAAAGACAAAGAAAAAGAAGTAGCTTCTACTTCAAATGTTAAGTCTTCTCAAGAAAACGTGAAAGCAGTTGCTGAAGACTCGTCCTCAGCAAATTTTGATATTGTAGATTCTTTGATGAAGAACAAAGTGCAGATTTCTCAGTTAGAGTATCTCCAAGATCACCCAGAGCAAGTGGACCGACTTCTCAAATTTGTGAAGAAAGGACCTATCAAGCAACCCACATTGCTCGAATCATCCGTTCTGACGGAAGACAAGCCTAAGCCCTTCTATATTTCTCTGTACATAGGGGGTTTCAAATTGAGCAATTGTATCATCGATTCTAGAGCTTCAGACAACGTCATGCCTCTACAAGTGATGAATTCTCTAGGACTTTCGTGCACCAAGACGAGGGACAAATGTTACTCACTGGAGTCTAAGTTAGTTCCGTTAGTCAGACAGTTAAAAGATGCTCAAGTAAGGTTGACGGCCTGTCCTGGAAAGAAAATCATGATGACCATCTTGGTAGCTGATATTCCAACAAGCTACAGGATGCTATTAAGCAGAAGCTTTTGCAAGGACCTCGGTGGAGAGATTCAAATGGATTGGTCTTTTGCGAACATTCCATTAAAGAATGGAACTTTCAAGCTAGAACCATAACCCAAATCTCGATTTGCGGTCGTGAAGTCTCAAGATCCTCAAGCTCAAGTTCTATATCAA
>VDFB02043269.1:0-10199 GCA_007258455.2 Sequoia sempervirens
AAAAATATAAGAGGACATGTAAAATGATCTATTAACAAAAAACCCCTTATCATGTCATTGAATTGATCACTGATTATAGTGATCTAGTCTAAATATTTTTGGCCGACAAAAATAACTTGGACAAAGAAATACATCCTTTCTTCAAATTCATGAGCATTCATGCTCCATTTAATCCTATGCAATAGTACAAGAATGCTTGATATTTCATTCCTAAAATATGATTTATGCATCTTCTTGGGAAGTTGTGATTTCCCTTTCTTTAGAGGGTCAAATCATTCCTTTGTAATATAATTCTGATAATACCCCTTATTTTTTGAGAAGTCACATTGAGATAGGTTAAAGCTGAAATGAGAACTTATTCCTCTCTTTCTGGTATCTTGAAGCATCCGCTGATAGTTTCTCTATCCAAGGTCACCAAAAAGTTGTTATCTTTAGTGTAAATTTCCTTTGTTTCAAGATTGTAGTGGGATATAAATTCCAACATGACCTTCGTGCATTTCATTACTACTAGAAGTGCAAAAACCTACAAAAGTCCACTTTCTACTGCCCTCTGAGTGATAGGGTCCCTTTCTGGTTTACAAATTCTCTACCAAAAAGTATCCAAATTTATATGCCCTAATCTTGTACATCTACTTTTAGGAAAAGAACTATCTAATCCAACCAAATACTTATATCCTAGTTATTTGTATCTCTTTTTCCCAAATATTCACCTTAAAAGAGAAATCAACAATGCTACCTTTGTAGAAAAATTAATCTCCAATTATTAGGGAAAGATTCAAGAGTTTCACTTACCTTGCATGATCTGTCACCATGTCTAGCTTAAACCACTTCTTTGAGTGTTGACTGTGTATCTATCTTCTCTGGTTTTTGGAATTACACTTCCCAAATAGAATTATTATGTCCCAAATGACATCTTAATTCTACATGATCGATACATGATCAGGTATTTATTTCACCCACTTGAATACTGACATTTAAGGTGTAACTAAGGGAAAAATTTAGGTTTGCATTATAAAGCATAAACAAACTAAACCTTAGATAAACAATGAAGAAAAATGGAAAAAAATAGCATAAAAACAAAGAACAATCTCCCCAAGTCTTCATGCCCTCCATGAATCACTTTCATTTCACCTTCTCCATTTTTTGTAGGTAGATATTTTACCTCATATTTTTGATGAGCAACTATGACTATGACAAAGCACTAAGAAAATATTGAAGGATTCATTCTAAAATTGCAAATGAACTCAACAATTGCAAGTATGAAGCAAGCCTAAAGTTTGAAGCATGAAATCACAAAGTCAAGAGGTGTCCAAATGAGTCTAAAATTGTCTTTTTATAGAAAATACAGTTTTAGATGAATGGCCAAGATTGAAAGATGAGAGATGCCCTAAGATCAGAGGCTGAAATTGGTGTACGAGCACCTTGCTCACAAAATGCCTTCAATAGGCTAATTTGCAAAAAAAAAGAATTTTCAAGTGTAAGAGCATTGTAAAGGTCTTGTAAAGTCACAATTAATGTATTTAAAATCTGTAATAGGTCTTTAGGAGGTCAGTTGGGTAAATTTACAAAAATATTGCTAAATATTGCAAAAGTTGTCTTTTATTGTCCAAAATGCAAAAAAGATGTAAAAGTGAGGAAAAGCAAGAAATTGGGAAAATTGCTAATAAAAGATGAAGAGTCATCTAGTTGGAAAGGTAGTTAGTTATTTGAAGATGAAGGGTCAGTTGATCTACATGATGTAAACATCTATAAAAACATGTAAAGGACAGGAAAAAGGCAGATTTTGTATCTTGGAATTATATTTTGCAATAAAATATTCTCTATCATGCATATTTGTGTTTTCTTCCTTAGTTTTCAATCCTTGTACAGAAAATTTAGTACTCCATAGCATAAATTTTTGTTCTGATCTTATTGAGCAAGGAGTTAACTCACGTTTGGAAGTGATTTGAGGTCCTTTCATCCAGATTTAAGTCTTTGGGAGTATTTTTAAAGAACTCGGCCTGAAATTTCAAACTTGTGTTTTGAGAGTCTAATTTTCTTTTCTACACTACTCCACCGATTTAGGAATGATGGATCAGTGGAGTAAGTTATATAGGGTTGTGTTTATTTATTTTTATGCTATGTGAATGAGTATTGCTGCAGTATAGATGATTTTTTTTCAAATGAGGCTACTATCCTATAGAAAATACAGTGTTTTTATCATGAAAAGCTTGGCTCCAAGATGCTAGAAATGATGTAAAGACATGCAAGAAGGGTGTGGAAAGGTTTATATGGTTTTTTCAGGTATATTTTAACATGCTTGGATAGTTTAGAGATGTGTTTGAGTTTTTTTAACATGTATTTACAATAAACCCTCACTCTTATGTGTTACAAAAGCCTATAATCAAGGGTTTTATAGAACATGTATTTGTCCCCTTTTACTTCTAAAATTTGTTGAATCTTGGTTTTTGAGAGTTGATAAAGAATTTTTTGAAGAAAATTGGTGTTTTGGTGAAGATTAAAGAGCACCTCCTTTGTAATTTAGGCCTAATTTGTGGTATTTTCTAGTGTACAGTTTAAAAATTTGGTAATTCCTTTAAAAAAAACTACTTGAAGCTTTTGATATGTTGTGGTATGTGACAATGGGCTCATGAAGGTTCAAATAATTTGGATTTTTTCAAGATGGTTTGGAGGAAATACCCAATTTAGGGTTTGAAGACCTAATAGGCAAATAGTGCCTTGAATGCCTAGAAAGTGAAAAACTGTTAAAATAGTGATTTGAATGTTAAAGTTTGATTTAATTATCTCTTATTGATGTTGTTAAAGGTGAATAACTATTTGGAAAGGGTTTTTAAGGAAAATATGTTGTTTTTGGATGATTGAGCAATAAGAACCTATTGTGGAAAATGGTGCTTTTGTTGCAAAAGGTAATGGGTCTAATAATACAGTGGTATGTGAATATGTTCTTAGCTATTTCAGTTAAATTGATGTGGATTAAAATGATGTGGAAGTCTGGTGTTATTTTGAAAGAAATAATGTATGATTAATTATCTATTTGCCTTGGAAAAAAGAGTTGTATTGAAGGGTGAAAGAATGGATAGTGAAAGAGATGAATGGTTTTGATTGTTTCTAATCAAGGTTTGTGTTGATATAGTCATATGATGCTGGTTAAGTTGCATTTTTTATTTCATAATGATGTGGTTTACTATTTTGTGAAACTGATGATTGAAAGCCTTGTGAATGGCTAGAGAATTTTTATGGATAAATGAGTGAATTTGGTGAAATGTATAGTGGATTTTGGAAATTGTTCAATTTGATCTTCTCCTGGAATTGAGTTTGGGTCAAAAGTACCCTGATGAATTGTTGTTGTTGATAGATGCTCTTACATAAATTGGTATCAAAGCTAGCTAATTATGATAAGTTGGTTAAGTTGTTGTTGATGTCGAGTTGTTGAGTTTGGTTGCAAGCGCTTGATCCATCTAAGCTATAGAGAGAAGTTGTGAGTTTGTGTGAGTTTGTGCAGGTTGAGGAGATAACTTGGTTGCTACAAAGAAAAGGTAGAAGAAACTTGAGAGAAGTTGGAAGCAAGGAGGAACTTGTTTAGTTTGTTGAGTTGTTGAGCTGTGTTGTGAGGCAATAAGATACAAACGTTTCATCAAAAGCTGCAATTCTACTGCTCAAAACCAATGGTCAGATAGATTAAAGGAAAAGATAAAGTGGTAAAGTCAAAGTGAAAAAGTTAAAAACAGTCATGTCATGGTTAAAAGCGTCGAAATTAAAGAAATTAAAGTCAATACAAGGAAAATTAAAACATTAATCAACAAAATAAAGATCATCGGTAAAAAAGGTGATAGAAGATAAGTTAGAGAAATGAGACGAAAGGAAAATTAAAGATGTCACAAAAAGGAGAATTTAAAAAAGAAAGAGACAATAGGAAATGATTTGAATTTTTTAGAGGGTATCAAGAAGTTAATTACAATATGTTTCCAAGGGACTTGGAAATTTTTTGTTAGTTGGTTGCATGGTGCAGGAGCACCTTGCTCTTTAAATGCCTTCAATAGGAAAATTTCCAAAATTTGAATTTCCAAGTGTAAAAGCATTATGCAAAAGATCTTATTAGAGAATACACAATTAGATCTTTGCCACGATAGAGAGGTTTACACTTTAAGGAGATCCCTAGACACTAAAATCCACATATTTTTAGAAAATATAATGATTTAAGCCTTGAAAATTTCTATTTAAAAAAGGATTCAATTGAGATAGGGTTTATGAAACCCCCTTAGATCAAAGCCCCTTGGATAGAACCTTGTTAGATTTAAACCATACCTATAATCTAGTCTCCTCTACACCTATCAAAATGTTGATAAAAACCACTTTTGATTTACCTTTTGGGTGATCAAATGAATTCATTTAAAATTTATGTTTTGTAAGCATGTATCCCTTATTATAAGCTTCACAAAGAGTATAATTTTTAATATGTTTAATTAGATTATTATATTTATTTTTGTATTTCTTGTGAATGTGGGTTTTCACAAAATCAAAGGTCTTTGTTCTACATGTGGAAAAATAGCATATTATCAATTTATTTTTTGAAAAATATGAGTGCACCAGATATTGAAGTCCTTGATCCAACAAAAAAAAGAATTTTGATATATACAAAACAATTTATGTGTTATACAATCGCACTATGTCTGAATTGTAATTGGTTTGATTTCGAAACTTGATTAAAGAAAAAATCAATAAAAACTATATAACCAAGTGGAAGCTTACTAGATAAGGTTACAAAATCTAAATTGAGAATTAGAATTTTATCCTTCATGGAAAAAAAAGCTATGCATTATACCAGTAGGCATCCACTTTTTAGCGAAAATGTTGTTTTCACGAAAAACTAGTTTTCAAGGGAGATGGAAAAAGAGCGATACAATCTGATTCAAAATTTCTGAAAAAATATATTTAGAATCTATAGACAAAATTTCATGAAACTCTAGTTTTCATCATCTTCAAATTCCTCACGGTTTAGCTGCTATAGGTGCCTGAAAGTGAAGATTTAGTTAAAAAAAATTATTTCAGTGTCTAGTTTGGTCAAAAATTGTAAACCACTATTGTGGGATCACCCAATTAATGTATTTAAAGTCTTTAATAGGTCTTTAGGAATTTAGTTGGGTAAATTTTCAAAAATGTTGCTAAATTTTGCAAAAGTTGTCTTTTATTGTCCAAAATGCAAAAATGATGTAAAAGTGAGAAAAAAGCATGAAATTGGGAAAATTGCTAAAAGAAGATGAAGGGGTAGTCAATCTACATGATGTAAACATCTATAAAATCATGTAAAGGATGGGAAAAATGAATATTTAATATCTTGGAATTATATTTTGCAATAAAATATTCTCTATTATGTAAATTTGTGTTTTCTTCTTTAGTTTTCAGTCCTTGTACAGACAGTTTTGTACTCCATAGCCTAAGTTTTTGTTTTGATCTTATTGAGAAAGGAGTTAACTCTCTTTTGGAAGTGATTTGAGGTTCTTTCATCTAGATTTAAGTCTTTGGAGGCATTTTTAAAGAACTCGGCCTGAAATTTCAAATTTGTGTTTTGAGAGTCTAATTTTCTTTTCTACACCACTCCACCAATTTAGGCATGATGGATCAGTGGAGTAGGTTAGATAGGGTTGTGTTTATTGTGATTTATTCTATGTGAATGAGTATTGGTGTATGATAGATGATTTTTTTTGAGATGAGGTTGTTGTCCTATAGAAAATATAGTGTTTTCATCATGAAAAGCTTTGCTCCAAGATGCTAAATGATGTAAAGGCATGCAAGAAGGATGTAGAAAGGTTTATATGGTTTTTTCAGGTATATTTTAACATGTTTGGATATTTTTCAAATTGGTTTGAGGTTTGTAACATGTATTTGCAATAAAACCTCACTCTTATGTGTTACAAAAGCCTATAATCAAGGGTTTTATAGACCAATGTTTATTTTTTCCCTTTTACTTCTAAAAGTTCTTGAATCTTGGTTTTTGAGACTTGATAGATGAATTTTTGAAGACAATTGTTATTTTGGTGAAGATTAAAGGGCACCTCCTTTGTAATATAGGCCTAACTTGTGGTCTTTTCCAATATATAGTTTAAAAATTTGGTAATTCCTTTAAAAAAACTACTCAAAGCTTTTGATATGTTGTGGTATGTGAAAATGGGCTCATGAAGGTGTAGATAATTTGGATTGTTTCAATATGGTTTTTAGGAAATACTCGATTTAGGGTTTGAAGACCTAATATGAAAATAGTGCCTTGAATGCCTAAAAAGTGAAATACTGTTAAAATAGTGATTTGAATGTTAGAGTTTTATTGAAAATTATGCCTTGTTGATGTTGTTAAAGGTGACTAACTATTTGGAAAGGGTTTTGAAAGAAAATATGTTGTTTTTGGATGATTGAGCAATAAGAACCTATTGTGGAAAATGGTGCTTTGGCTGCAAAAGGTAATGGGTCTGATAATATAGTGGTATGTGAATATGTTCTTAGTTGTTTTAGTTAAATTGATGAGTATTATAGTGATGTGGAATTTTGGTGTTAGTTTGAAAGAAAGAATGTATGATTAATTATCTATTTTCCTTGGAAAAAAGAACTATATTGAAGGGTGAAAGAATGGATAGTGAAAGAGATGAATGGTTTTGATTGTTTCTAATCAGGGTTTGTGTTGATATAGTCATATGATGATGGTTAAGTTGCATCTTATATCTAATAATGTTGTGGTTTATTGAATTTGTAAAACTGACGACTGAAAGCCTTATGAATGGCTAGAGAATTTTGATGGATAGATGAGTGAATTTGGTGAGATGTATAATGGATTTTGGAAATTGTTCAATTTGATCTTCTCCAATTGAGTTTGGGTCAAAAGTTCCCTAATGAATTGTTGTTGTTGATAGATTCTCTTGCATTAGAAATTAAATATGACAACCCACAATTAGGGTTAGGGAAACATTAGGTTAAAATTTGAAATGAAGGGATGAGATAAAAATCAAATCAATGGACATAAATGTATGTGACAAGAGGAAACATTGGGCATGGAAAACGAAAAAGCTAGAGAATCAAATAATAATTTGAGATTATTTGATTTAAAGACCGAGTTGACCTTTTAAATTCAAAATTAATTTAATTCAAAAGTGGTGGGACCATGTGACAGTAAATAAATATTTTTAATTATTTACTTGGAGAGAAATTAAAAAGTCGACAATTTTAAATAAATGATTTTATATTAAATTTGGAGAAAAAAACAATAGAACAATTAAATAATTATTGGGAATTATTTAATTGTAGAGGAAAGTACAAAGTGAATAATAATTAAATAAATTGAGAAATTTATTTAATTATAGAGAGACATAAAATTAATGACATATTTAAATAAATAAATAAAGTTTATTTATTTAAATAATCAAGAGGAAATAGTTAGGAATTATGATATTAGTACATAATTTAAAATTTTAATTATGTAAGGAGGATGTTTGACATAGAAGAATGTGGTCTACAGGTATAGGCCATTTTTATGTGTCTACATTTCCCCCCTCTTTGTCATAATGCAGTTTATAACATTGTGACAAAGAAAACAATTCAAAAATATGCCCCAGTGAAAATAGTATGAGGAAGAATGACGAGGAGGTAGCGATATATACCCCCTCGATAGGACAGGTAGGTTCAAAGAACATGAGTGTTCTCTCAAAATAACTAAGAAGACTAGAAGATAAAGGAAATGAGGATAATGTTAAACAGATAAGGATGATGAAGATGCAGACAAGAGGAAATGTTAGAGGGGAAAAGAAGAAGGGCGGGACAGGAAAGAAACCTTCAATATTTTCCTGATTACTAATAGGTGTTGCTCAAATCATCATTGGGAATTAAAATTAAAAAAAATGGACAACAAAAACCATGGTACGACATAGACCAAGGTGTGCAAGGTCATCCACTTTCAAAACAGATAGTCGCAGATAAGGAATTTCCTAGTAACTCATACTAAGGGCTAAGTTGCCCAAGTCTTTTTGTTAAGACACACCAAAGACAACAATCAAGGAAAAATAAGTCATGAGATGTCATCACACCTCTAAATCCTTCAAGGGACATCCTTGAGGTAGCTAGTAACATGACCAATAGACAAAACAACAAAACATAAGACAAAATAGACCATAAAAATCAACAACCATTCAATATGTTTGCCAATATTTGTTCGTCAAAGATTAATTGCTTGACGGTTTGACAGTTTGACAGTTGGATAGTGTTGACGGTTTGACGATGCCTGTCATCAGGAAGGACACATCCTGAAAAGGAAAATGACATTTTGACGAGGTCCAAGTCTAAGAAGTGTAGACACCTAAAATGACCTAGACCTGCAAGCTTCATTTTACCACTTTCGTCCTAGCATAATTATGACATTTAATTATGTCCTTGGTCCACATTTGACTATTGATTAAAATAATTCATAATTATTTAATTAATTCATGTCCATTTATTCTTCATGATTATTAAATAAATAAATTTTATTTATTTATTAAATACGTCATTAACTGTCTAAGTCTTTCTTTAATTAAATAAATTTTTTAATTTATTTAATTCCCCCTTCTGCATTTCATTCTTATTGATTATTAAATAAATGAATTACATTTATTTATTTAATACGTCACTGATTGTCTTAATTAAATAAATGGATTTATTTATTTAATTAATTGGTATTAACTTCTAAATTAAATAATTAAATTTAATTATTTAATTGCCAATTAACATTCTTCTCATTTTAAATAAATTAAATTATTTAAAATGTCATGCAAATCCTAACTGTCAGTCCTTTTTTGATAAATAATCTGAAAAAGATTATTTATTATCTCATAAAATTTATAATTTGGTTATTTTAATTCAAATTAGTAGATAATCTTCAAGGAAATCAAATGTCGAGGTTAGACTCTTGATTTTCCAAATCTTATCTCTTTGATTTTTCAAATCACAAATCAAGGAATCTTATCTTCTTGATTTTTTGAAAATCTTTATTTTCTAATTAATTTGTCTCATTTATTCTCCGCAGTCGATCCGATTTTATTAGAGCGTTGATTAAGGATTTTGCCCTAGCCCTAATTAGGGATTCTTGGAATTATGTCTGGATCCATTCATTTCATTAATTTATCTTGTCCGTCCATTGATAGCATTTTCTATAAAATGCCATCTTCTTCTCTCAACACCCCCAGTAACACAGCACATCATTTTGCATAGTTATTATAGGCTTTTACTCACTTGCACATTTATTGTCATTGTGGCGGTATTGGATATAGTCATTTGATCAATTTTGGAATTTGTTTTAGACATAGGCATTGGCAATAGACATAGGCATTTAGACATAGAAAATCCTTCAAAGCTTGTTGTAGGACTTGGACAATTTTCAGATTTTGCTCGCACAACAAATCTGAGGGCCACATTATCCAGCAAGTAAGAAGGTGCTACGAAAATGAATCATGGAGACTTCGGCGATCAGGTATAATCGTTCTTTCATGTATTTCCATTGTGTTTTGTAGCTACTTTGGGTTTTTATCATTTTGCTTTCAATTCAATTGATCTAATCTAATACCTAGAAAATACCCTCAGTTACATTGGTGAACCCGACTCCGTTTTCTCATTTTCGTACGGTTTTTTGTTGTTTTCTGTTGTTTTGCAAGTACAGGTACGGATCGACGCAAGTGTCTTTTTAAAAAAATTGTGACGCATTTGATGCGTCGCGACGCATCTGCTTATAGAAGCGTCGCAATCGCCCTGACAAGCCGCAACTGACAACCAGAACGACGCATCTGATTTGTCACGCCGCATTTGAAGACCCGAACGATGCATCTGTCATGTCTAGCCGCATCTGTCTAGTAAAAATTTTCTTTTAGTTTTGAGGTTCTGATTTTCGGATTTCAGGTTGTTTCGGGTTTCTGGTTTTCTGGTTTTCTATTTTTCTGTGTTTTTTTCCTGCATGTTGGCTATATTAGATTTTTTTTGTGTTACTAATCTTTTCTTGTAGTGTGTGGCAATCCTCATTTGTGTGTCGAAGACCATTGCTTAAAAAGACTACTAATTCATTGTTTGCAGATTCGAATGTCGAAGAAGGAATAAACAAACTTTGTGCTTGTTTTTCTTAGCTTAGCAAACATTTGATTTTGGTGCATATAAAAAGAACTCATGTATTCTATGATTGATTGTGTTTGCGGAAT
>VDFB02043270.1:0-22010 GCA_007258455.2 Sequoia sempervirens
GTTTGTAGTTACAATAATGAGTTGAAAACCCATTCCACCTTTTGTGATCACTGTAACTAGGTGGAATGGGATTTTTTGGTAGGATTTAGATGTTTACATGCATTGTGAGTGCAGGAGAGGCCGAGTATTGAGTTGGGCATGATGCCCTATTGATGGAAAATGTGATTTTCTCTTGAAATTGTGATGTTTTGATATGATAAAGTGAAAATTATGTTGGGGAAGCATTGTTTCTAGTTTGATTAAGCATATATAGAGTTTTTTATACTTTTTTAAGGTATTGGAAAGGTTGTGTGAAGATTGGTGATGGGATTTTCAATAAAACCCTAGTTTTTTGCCTATAAAAGAGGGTTTTGTGATTTGGCACTTGGGTGAAGGGTTTCATGAGAACTAATGGTGGATTCCTTGGTTTGAACACATGTGAATTTCTTCCGTAGTGGTTTTAGAGGTTTGGGAAGGGAATTAAGACAAGTTTCTTTGAAAAAAAGGGCTAATTAAACGCCTAAAGGGCATAAAAAGCCTGAATTGGTGAAGTTGTCTCAAAGTAACTAGTACTGGTTTGTTGATATTTTTTTGACCACTAAAATGGGTCCTTAAAATGGTTTAGGTATTGGTCAAAAAGAAGGTCATTGAGTAGTTACACCCGATTGAGTGGATTCCCAATGCTACAAGGAAATAAGTTGATTTGGTGAAGAGTGAAGAATTATGAGATTTGTGACTTGAAGATTGTTGTTTTTGTGTTGATTGTTGTTGTAGGACCTCCCCTGCTTACATCAGCTCATAGTAGAAATCCTACTCTCAAGTCGAATACAACATGCCAACATTTTATTTCTTCATATAAAAACCAACTAAAAATGTGACTATATTTGTTGAATCTATATTTTGATTTTGTGCATTTAAACAAACCTTTGCTCAAACATAAAAAGGTAATCAAGTCTCTGCACATTACAATGAAATGCTTGAAGCAAGATATTGATAGAAAAAGAAAACAAGTTAAGGACAAGGTAAAGGGCAGTGATTCAAAGAGACTCAAAACTGTGCATGACTGGTGTATACATTTGGTGGGAAGAGATGCTCTAACTCAAGGGTGGTTACATTCCAATATCATGATACAAAATAATAAATGATAGAAATCATCATTAAATAGAATAATCATGAGAAATGGTTGGATAAACATGAATATTGAAACCAAAATTAAAGTATAAGTTGTGGAAATAAAATGGCAATCAATTCAACTGGAATTAGAGTCATGAGACTGAAAATTCCTGAACAAAATTAGCATTAAGAATGTTTGATTTATATATCATGTCAAACAGAAAGAAAAGAATTGCAATAGAAGTCTTATGTGATAGTTGCACCCAAAATAACTCTGCATGGAAAATTAAATACATTTGAGAAAGGTTTGTGAATTATCTATGCATCAATAAATTTGTATCAACAGTGAAAATTAATAAAAGCAGGGACCAAAAAACAATATAGATGTGAAGTAGTGAAGGAATCGACCAAGGCCGACAGTGAGGGCAAGCTCTGGCCAAGGAATCAATTTGGTGAATACTTCAACAATGCAATTGTCGAGAGAACTATGGCTAAAAAAGATGATAAAGAACCATTACAACAGACATCAAAACAAAGCGATGTTTAGGGAAGAATACTCATTGATGAAAAGTTGCTACACAGGTGATAATGAGGAACTACATAATGGAAAAACGTTAGGGATTTCAATACAATACTTTAGTTTCAAAGTGAAAGAAATGCTTATTGACAACCTAAAGAATTGTAAACAAGGGAACATTATAGGACTGGATCACAAAATGCATATATAAAATGTACAATCCCGAATCGAATTCCAACCAAATAGTGTTCGATCTCCTTGATTAGTTTATGTGAGATATATAAGGAAAGATTCCATGAAATCAATAGAACTACAAGGCTTGCTTAAATCACCTAACTCGCATCCTTCCATAATTTTAGCATTTTCCAGCAGGGTACTTAGTATTAATGACCTAGATTGTTACCAGTCAATAAAATGCTTAAGCCAAAATAATTGAATAGCAATGCATGATGGTAATAGGAATATATATAAAGATGCATCAGACCATTTCTTTAAGCAAAAAAAATTATAATTAATTAGATAATCGGCTGAGCAATATTGTTAAGTGCGGAACATAAAATCATGGATAGGAAATTGCTATAGAAGAATTCAAAAATTCTTTCCTATAGATTGTTTAAATCTACTAGAATTCACCAAGGAATTACAACTATGAAGCCTACAATTATTTACTTTCTTAGGGAAAACTAGATAGTACCTTTTTAGATATGACATTTAGTGTATATCAATTGGAACCTATAGAGGGAAGTTAAATGATTTGAGGAGAAAAGCACGCATATCCAAACATACATTTAACCTAAGAAAACAATACCAACCTACCAACACAAACAACCTTAACATAACAAACATTATCAAATTTAAATTGCAGTAAATAGAATGTTGTAAAGGTAGTGACGCCACAAGTTTTAGGGCACATGGTTGCTAACAGAAGGGCTCAAGAGGTCCCATCTCATGGAATGAACTGATAGTGAGCTGTGCGCATATTGTATTTGTTAAAAAAAAGGCTTAAGAAACTTTCAAGCGTTGAAGTTGGCAAGAGTAAATAGACGCCATGATAGGAATGCAATTAACTGCAGGAGGTACAAGATGCGAAAGCATAAACAAGGCACATAAACTGTTTCACAAAATGCCCAAAGAACTACGTTCTCAAGGAGACCATGATTGTAGAAAGCATATAAAATAGATTTGTTTTATTATTTCCTTTTGTCTTATAAGTTTTCAAGCAAATGCATTAAGGTTGGCGTAAGCCAAGGTCCAAACGCCACAGTCATCCCATGCTGGTTGCACCCTAAAAGGGCCGCCTAGACACTACCACGCTTCCCATGGAGTATAAAGTCTAACAACTTATGACATAAACAAAGTATGTGATCTGTTTGACTAAAAGCCTACGTGGTCTGCTCTGGCAGCCACTCAGTAAAAGGAAAATAACACGGTCGATTTAAACCAATAGGATTAATACGCGGTCTCAAGTGTAATTTAAACTTGCAGATTGGCAAGGAAAGGTTTAATGTATTGGATTTGAAAGTCTCATGGAAGCAATACTTATTCCATGAATTCCATAATGGAGGAGAGAACAAAGTATGGACTTCCATTAATAAAGGCACAAATAAGACATTTGCAAAGCATAAAACTATATGCACAACTGCCTTGGATACCATGGATTTGTAGAGAGAGTGCCAAACTTACCCAAAAATTATAGAGTGAAATTTAGATGCTCCTTCTCCTTTCTGGAGTCTAGAAACCCTATCTCTTCCTTGTTCTTTCCCCAATTCTCAGCAAAATCAACAATATATGAAAATTTACAAAACAATTCTCTCTCTCCCCTCCTTTCCCAAAAAAAAAAGAATAAAAATCCCCAAAAGCTAAACATTTACAGGAAGAAGAAGAAGAAGAATGCCCGTTGTACGGGAATTCCAAAACTATCAAAACTAACTATAGAACAAATTATAGTTAGCTTTTAATTTATTAAATTAACCTTCCAGAATAATTAATTTTAAATTAATTAAAAGCATTTCCTTTAAAAATCATAGCAATATAATATGATAGATATCCAATTTTTACACAAACGGGTAAAACCATTTACCCAACATTTACCTACATATTATTATTAATTATATAGCCCGACTTTATAATGTTTTATTTATTTACCATATTATTATTATTTATAACATTACACTATAAATTTATTTTATTATTAACTATGATTATATATTTATATATTTATTTATCAATGTATACCATTTTACTAGCAATTGATCTTAATGAATAAGATAACCAAAGGCATTTATCAAACAATTTAAATTAAATAGAACCAAATGCAAAATAATTACCTGACCACTACCTACGGTTGAATACAACCTCAAGCAACATTGACTGACCACTGACAATATTGACAATACTGACAGGGTACCAAATCGAATACTCATCATCTTCGAGGATGATGGCTAGGGTAGGGGATCAAGTGTTATCTCCGATCAACTAATCCATTGGGTTTCAAGGCACGCTCAGACCTACCAATTTAGGTGGAGTCGATGCCTTGTACCTGCAACCTGCAACACACAAAATGATTGTGCATATACATATACATATAATAGTCACACTGTGAAAGGGAATCACAATGTCGTAGGGTACTCATAAGTGAGTGATGTGACATTGTCCCTTTCACTCAATCACATCAAAATATAAACACCTAGTAATCAAATCAACTCACATAGCAATCAACTACATATTAATCGGGATAAGATCAATCACATGATAATCACATAACAACCATGATAAAAAAAATCACATAATGTTGATGATAGTGTTAGTCCTCATAAACAAAATAGATCTCCATAGTCACCTGAATAAAACCATATACTAATCATAAAATTTGCATAAAACCTCAAGTAATGGCATCATCAAAGCAATAAGTCTAACATCATATAGTGTGTCATACTATCTCATCATAAAATAGATCAACTGTTAGTCTATCAGGGAAAAGCACGAGAGGAACTACATCCTTCCCTTCTAGGATCAGGCTTACTCTTGGAAGCTTGCAAACAAGAGAGGGTACAACTCCCGCATCCAAGATGCATCCTCCTAAGTGGTCAAAGACTCATGCAAACTCCACCATAGGAAAATTCTAAGGTTGTTAGGCGAGGATGGAAAAAAAGGATAAAACATAATCTCTAGAGTCTAAGTAACTAGGACAACATAATGGGCTCATATGAAACCAGAGTACCTAGTGTTAGAAACTTGGGCCCTGAAACCAGGTGTAACACCCCTGCCAAGGAACCCCAAAAGACAACACTAAACTAGGTCAAATTAATGGAACAATTTAAAAAAAGAAGAAGATAACTATAGAATGCATAACATAACATGATAAACTAATCCTAGGTCCTCTATGGTTCCTCGACTGCGCTACTCACAATATCAAGATTACTAAAAACATTTTATCAATGATAAAAGATACATGATCAAACTAACATGCAAGATTAATTTTAGAGAACCAAATTAAATGGTCCTATATTACTCACTTCTATAATGTGACAATTGATAATCAAACATTAAAATTCATTTTATGACTATCATATGAAAAATGCATTTCTTTACAATACTCTTTACAAAATGAAATCATCAATAATTGTTACATCATTACAATGATTACAATGTTTTTGATTAAGGAACAAACAGGTTTTGAGGGGGACCTGAAACCCCTTAACAGTAACAGAGACATATACAACATTAAAAGTGTCCAATCAAAAAATAGAATGCTGCCCACATAGAAAAAAACAAAGGAACCCATGGCAACACAACAAAAACCAACAAAAAACCACAAAAGATCCAACCGCTAGGCCAAATTCTTGAGAATCTCCACCGCCTCCTGCTCCAGCTTGTTCATGTTGATAGCAAACTTTTTAATTTCCTGGATGTTCACAAGGTCCTGATCTGCCTTCTTCTTTCAGTTCGCTCTAGTTCTGTTGCTCGGCCCTCCACCTTCCAACTGGATTTCCTATTTCTCAACATCCACGAACACAACCATCCTGACCTGATAAGCATTTTCCAAATTCTCCACCATTGTGTTCATGGTCTTTTGCAATAGAATTTAAAATGTTGTGACTCATAACAAGCACCTTGTGGAGGGAGTCTTTTATATTCCTCAGATTTTCCTCCATCTCAGAAAACTTGCCATCATGGTTGCTTTTGAACTGTTGTAAATCCTCCACCGTTTTCTTAAGACACTCCACCATGTATTTCTTCTCATCCTCTGTCCATAAATTAGTGGCCTTAATATTGTCTCTATTTTGATTGTCGTCATCCTTTTCAATCTTATTGTTCATCGCTCTCTGGTTCAGCTTGATTTCCTTAATCTCAAAGAAGACCCATCTAATTAACCTGAAAAAATACATAGACCCATTACAGGAAATGGCCAAAATATCACTGGGGAATTCCCATTCATCTTTAAATAATGGTCCTCCGCCTTAAGGTCCCTGGGAAAACGAGGCCTCTCCTCTCTATCAGTTGCAGGGTAACTAGAATTATCAGAAGAAGGGGTCGACTTCGAATTCTCCTTGCTAATCTCATAAGAAGAGTCCTCTGAAACCTTTCTTTTCCCTTTCCTCTGGGGAGAGACACTAGGTTTCCTTTTCCCCTTAACAACAACCCTATCTTTAGAGGAAGGGGTCTTGTGGGACAGAGCTGACCTAGCTTTAAAATAATCATGGATTAAAACAAGTTGGCCTTCATGGAGGATGGAATGCCTAATAGGATTTTGTCTATGGTTCCGTAAGCTGGCATTTAGAGAAGAAGCAAGATTGAAAGGGAGAGAAACCCTAACCTAATGCCTGAAATGGTTGAGAAGTACGAAATGGTACCCGAAGACCCTAGTATAGCATCCATCCAGGGTAACATACTCCATCAACACATTCAACACCTTCCTCTAGTGCGAAAAAATCCTCACCAAATCATAATAGCTTTTTGTCGTCCTTCGCAGGTCCTCCTTCTCCTTCTCAGACTTTGGAAATTTTAGGACTACCTGGTCAGAGAGCTTCCTATCTCTGTGGAATTTAATACCATCCATAGGAAGCCCTGTAACCTCAGCAATAAGCTGCTCATTAATTACCACCTTTCTCCCAAACAAAATTATCTCACCATCTTCCCAACCCTTGGCGAAACACTTCGTAACATCCGAATCCCAGCCATGAAGTATTTCAATAAAAATAGTGATCTCGCCCTTCTCCAACCTCTCCCAGAGCTTGGAATTATTTCTTATTACCTCACAGTTCGTCGGCTCCACTCTGCGACTCTCATCACCCATGTTGGTAACCTTGCCGACTTGTTCAAAATTATCCAGAAAACCAAAAGAACTGGCTTTTGTAATGCCCAGAAAATGTGCAAAGCACAAATCATTCGAATGACAAGTATTAAAATTACGCCTCGACCAACAAGGAGTAATTAATAATCCGCAGTCCCAAGATTGCATGACATGACACTTTTCCATCATTTGTTGGTAGGGGGGATTTTCACCTTCCCGTGGTTGCAATCATACATGATTAGGGCAGTGATGTCAGCCTCCAACTCATCACTCCTTTGCCAGCTCAACTTTTCCTTCGCATGAACACCCTTGTTGGCAAAAAAGTCAGCCACCATATTAATTTCCTTGAAAGCATGGGAAATATAACATTTTTCAAAGTTACTAATGATCTCCTTAGAAAGGTTTATCTAATTTTCTATAGACCAAGAGGGTTTATGAAGACCCTTAATACATTGAATAATATTGTTTGAATCCCCTTCAATCCATAAATTTTTTAAGTTCAACTGACTTGTCAGCTTAAAAACTTGAAAAGTCCCAATAGCTTTAGTCTGAGTGCCCAAGGGGAGAGCCACCACGACCACTAAACAACCATTCTCATCCTTGATCACACCCCCACACCCGACAAGCCTAGGATTTCCCTTGGATGCCCTATCAAAATTGATTTTAACCTAGCCAGGAGGAGGAAGGCTCCAAAAGATACCATCTCTAGGTCCCTTAGTAGTGAGACGATTGGGTATCTCAACATTAACCTTCCAGGCATCAACCATTCTAAGCTCATACTCTTGAAAGCTAGCCATTCCCTTAGTATTGATCTTACTATTGAGCAGATTGAAATTATTTGTCACAACCCTGATGATCTTGCCAAAAACTACTTCCTCCGATAGAGCCATATCCCTGAATATTCTATTGTTACGGTCTTTCCAAATGCCCCAGGCAAGGTGGGGAAAGACATAGCTCCAAAGTAGATTCAACACACGGTTGCTTGAAGGGGCCTTCCACTAATTATAAAAATCCAGGATAGCTCCAGGAAAAACCCAACTGAGATCCCACAATTGCAAAATTCTGCACCAAATAGTATAGGCAAAAGGACAAAGGAGAAAAATATGTGAAGAAGACTCCGCCTCCGCACAGCAAAGGTAACCTTTGTTAGGAAAAGAGAAACCATGTTTACAAAGATTGTCATTAGTCAACAATTTATTCTAAAGGAGGGTCCAAAAAAAGATGTTAACTTTAGGAATTAAGTTTTGCACCCAAGTCTTCACCCAAACAGGGTAGGATAAGGAAGAATAACAAGAAGCCACATCAGAGGAAACAAAATAATGCCCTGAAGAGGTCAACTTCCAGACCAAAGAATCCTCCTGGCCTTGCGGTTTGAGCACAACAAAATTGAGGAGAAGCTGCAAAGGAAGAAGATCTTAACTTATAGAAGAAATATCAACCCACTGATTATCTCTCCAGTAATCCCTTACCAAGATACCATACCTATTTTTGTAGACCTCCATGTGGTATCTAAAGAGAGGATTATTACACAGGCTATCATTTCCAATCCACTGGTCTTCCCAAAACAAGATTTTCTTGCCATCTCCAAGTTTCCAAGATGCGCCTTTACCAACAAGGTCCCTAGCCTTAAAGATATTGTTCCACAGGGTGGAACCAAAGGGGAGATTCTGAGAACTAAGAAAGTATTTGAAGGAGTTAACCTCCTGCAAGTATTTGTTGCGCCAAATAGTATTCCTTTCATGAGTGTCAACATGTGATCTCCAAACCTGTTTAGCCGGGAGAGCCTTATTGAACATTCTAATGCTCCTCAGACCAAGACCCCCATACTTTTTAGGTCTGCACACATTCTCCTAGGCCACCAACGAAATCCTCTTCTTCTCCTCAACCCCTGACCAAAGGAAGCGTTATTGGATCTTTTCTATGATTTCAGCAAACTTGGTAGGAATCTTAAACATGCTAAGGGCATAAACAAGTAAATTATGAAGAGAAGCCTTAAGTAATAAAACCTTACCAGCTTGACTCAAAAGGGCCCCTTTCCAACCAACTAACTCCGATTGAACTCTATCCACAAGAGATGTCCAAAAGAATCTAGGAGGTTTGGAACCCAAAGGAAGGCCTAAATAATGGAAGGAAGAGAGCAAACAACACAACCTAAAATGTTACAATTTCATTTTCCTATGCTCAGGGGTATTGAAAAAGAAAAGAGAGCTTTTCACCCTGTTGATTTTTTTCCCTGAACCTTTCTCATAAAGCACAAGGGAGCTCTTCAGGATTCTGGCTTCTCCAATAGTTTAGCTACCCAAAAGAATCATGTCGTCCACAAATTGCTGATGTGAACAAGCTAGATTTTTCGAAGATGGTTTTAACCCTTTGAAGCTACCTTCAATCACTTTCTTGTGCAAGAGCCTACCCAAACATTCCACTATAAGAAGCAGAATAGGAGACACAAGATCTCCTCGTTCAACTCCCGGCCCATGGAACCATTGATAATGACAGGTACTGGTAGTGGAGATCATTTCATAGATCAACTAGACAAACCTTTCTGAGAACCCAAAGACTTTTAAAACTTTGATCAAAAACTCCCACTCCACCCTATCAATAGGCCCGCTTAGACATGTCCAGCTTAAGCAGAAAGCATTGGCTTTTCAAAGCTTCAAGAGAATGAATATTCTCATGTACCGTGCTAATGGAGTCCAGAATCTGTCTGCCAGGAACAAAACCACTCTGCTGGGGGGATATCAACAAAGGAAGAATCCCAAGAAGCCTAGTAGTAAACACTTTAGATATAATTTTATAGAAAGAGTTGCATAAGCTAATTGGGCAAAAGAAATCGAGAGCATCAACACCAGGGATCTTGGGAATAAGAACAATAAAGGTAGCATTAAGCTCTTTCAACAACTTCCTGGATCCAAAAAACTCCTTGACAACATTAACCACATCATTAGCCACGATTTCCCATAAGACTTAGAAAAAGAACATGGGGAACCCATTGGGCCCAGGGGTCTTATTCCCTTCGAAAGAAAAAAAAAGCCTTTCTAACCTCATCCAAAGAAGGGATAGCAGTAAGATTTCTTTTTGATGCTCATTCAAAATATTAGGGATAGACTCAATGAGAATTTGTTGAGCATTCACATCCAATCCCTCTTCTGAAGAAAGAAGGTTCTCAAAGAACTGGATAGCCTCATTCCTAATCTCATCCTCCTCAATTTTTACACCACTCTTCATAATATGGGTAATACGGTTGGATGCCCTATGCTTCATAGTGGTCAGATGGAAAAACCTGATATTCTTATCCCTAGCAGAGAGCCAAATGGATCTGGATCTCTATTTCCAATATTCCTCTTCTTTTGAAATAATTTCATGGTATTTGGTAAGGATAACATTTTCCTTAGATAAAAGATCACCCACATAACCATCTTTCTGAATTACAATGATTACAATGTTTCCCCCAGTAAATGTGGGAGGATTACATCAAATTTCATAAAGAGAAACAAAATGAAATACAGTCCAATATACAAATACATAATAGGAAGTCTTCTCACATTGGAACAGGAACTAGAGTCGACAATGCAAAGATCAATCTCCACGCACACAGACATGTAGCGAGAATAAGAAATGGAGGAAAAGCACCAACCTCTTGACCATGTGGAACCTTGAGGTCCACCCCCCATGCTAGAAGATAACAAAAGGTTCCACAGACAGTCAGGAAAGCAACAGGCTAACATAAAAAAGGGCTATACATGGACTCCAACACAACATTGCTAACAACACCATTACTTTCAACGCTTACAACACTTACTTCACTTCCAGAGGCACTCACACAAACATAAAGAGGAAATACAATTAAGGAATGCTAGACTGCAATAGGGAGGAGTGTTGTCACATAGTTTGATATGGGTTGTCCTAGTAGATCTTCCTAGGCCTCATCCCCCATCCTAGGTTATCCTGGTAGCCTCTCCTGATCCTTACCCCCCATACAAACTCATGCGGAACCAATGTACCCTTCATGAGGATAAGGCAGTTGGTCTTGCCATTCGAGGCCTTTCCATCTCATCTCAAGCCTAAATGAGCACTTAAGCAATGAGTGAGGCATATCATTATCTTGTTTAATGTGAATTTTACCCATCCCCCTAATTCATTATTAAGGTTATCACTGAATTAAGAAACCCTCCAATGGGTTGTCCTAGACACCACTTTGGGTTTCGACCCCCATTGAGAGCCACTCCACCAACTTGCAGCTAGTAAACCCTACACAGAGCAAGGCATTGTCCATCTTGCACACTTATCATAATCACATGAATCCATACATAAACAAGAGGCAACACCCTTAGGGTTTACATTTCACACGATACACATGTCCCACAACATAGCCAAACCACTTCCAAGGTTAAACAACCCTAAGGACCATACATACAAATACACCCCCTCCTAGGCCTCTAGAAACCAACATACCAAGCACACTTCCCAATGGTGCAAAACATTAAACATACTCCACACAGATGACATCCACTTTTAACAATTACATAAACACTTAATCCAATAATCAGGACACATTGTTCAATACAAACAATCAATCATAGCATTATAACCACGAAGACATTCCTTTAATTAAAGCATTATTTCAACTTTCTTATCACTCATTTTAACTTAACCACTTAATTCAATAGATAGATTATTTACCGAGCCTATGTAATGCCCTCACCAAGATACCATTATCATACAACCGAGATAGTTAAATTTAAGAAGTAATTAAAGAGATGAGTAATTAGAGAAAACTATTTACATCAATCTAGTACCTTGTCTAAATATTGAAACCAATGTTGGTGACAATTTTAGAAAAAAATAGATCAAGAAATTAAATCTTCAAGTTAGATATTTTTATATCTTAGGCTAGTAATTGCACTTTTAAGAACAAGAATTTTAAGAAACATTATTGTTAACTCCATATCACATTTACAAATGACAACAAAACATTTAAACGCTGGGTTATGAACAAAGCTCAACAACAACAAAAAATTATTATATGATTTATAACGAATAAGAAACTATCTATGCAATAAAATACCTCTCAACCCTTGAATAGTTAATTAAGACTTAACTGAATAAACATAACTAAATTACTAATTAAGAGTAGATAAAATTATTAAAGTTAAACACCTTCTACTTATTTAAAATTTTCTTAATGATACGAATATAATAGAGAAATGTTGAAAACTATCCTGTAACCTCAGTAGGTCGATTATTTTTCCCTCCTAGTTAGATGTTTATGAATACAACTTCATTTATAAAATTTACAATGAAGAGAGAAAGGTAAAGGTATTAGTGTTGACAAGGTAACAAACTCCCGGTACTCAAATCCTATTACTAATGTATCTAATTATCATTTGGAAAAAAAAAACAATATAACTAATGAGATTTTTCCATGATAAACCAATAGGGTTCATAGTAGAAATCCTACTCTCAAGTCGAATACGACATGCCAACATTTTATTTCTTCATATAAACATCAACTAAAAATGTGACTATATTTGTTTCTATATTTTGATTTTGCGCATTTAAACAAACCTTTGCTCAAACATAAAATGGTAATCGAGTCTCTGCACATTACAATGAAATGCTTGAAGCAATATATTGACAAAAAAAAGAAAATGAGTTAAGGACAAGGTAAAGGGCAGCAATTCAGAGAGACTCAAAATTGTGCATGATTGGTGTATACGTTTGGTGGGAAGAGATGCTCTAACTCAGATGCGGTTACATTCCAATATCGTGATACAAAATAATAAATAATAGAAATCATCATTAAAGAGAATAATCGTGAGAAATGGTTGGATAAATGTGAAGACTGAAACCAAAATTAAAGTATAAGCTGTGGAAATAAAATGGAAATCGATTCAATAGGAATCAGAGTCATGAGACTAAAAAATCCTGAACAAAATTAACATCAAGAATGTTTGATTTACAGATCATGTCGAAGAGAAAGAAAAGAATTGCAATAGAAGTCTTATGTGACAGTTGCACCCAAAAGAACTCTGCAGGGAAAATTAAATACATTCAATAAAGGTTTGTGAATCAACTATGCATCAATAAATTTGTATCAACAGTGAAAATTAATAAAAGCAGGGACCAAAAAACAATATAGATGTGAAGTAGTGAAGGAACCGATCAAGGCCGACAATGAGGGAAATCTCTAGCCGAGGAATCAATTTGGTGAATACTTCAACGATGCAATGGCCGAGAGAACTATGGCTAAAAAAGATGATAAAGAACCGTTACAACAGACACGAAAACAAAGCGATGTTTAGGGAAGAATACTCATTGATGAAAAGTTGCTACACAGGTGATAAGGAGGAACTACATAATGGAAAAGCGTTAGGGATTTCAATACAGTAGTTGAGTTTCAAAGTGAAAGAAACACTTATTGACAACCTAAAGTATTGTAAACAAGGGAACATTACAGGACTAGATCACAAAATGCACAATCCCGAACCAAATTCCAACCAAATGGTGGTCGTTCTTCTTGATTAGTTTATGCGAGATATATAAGGAAAGATTCCATGAAATCAATAGAACTACAAGGCTTGCTTAAACCACCTAACTCACATCCTTCCATAATTTTAGCATTTTCTAGCAGGGTACTTAGTATTAACGACCTAGATTGTTACCAGTCAATAAAATGCTTAAGCCAAAAATAATTGAACAACAACGCATGATGGTAACAAGAATATATATAAAGATGCATCAGACCATTTCTTTTAGCAAATTTTTTTATAATTAATTAGATAATCAGCTGAGAAATATTGTTAAGTGTGGAACATAAAATCATGGATAGAAAATTGCTATAGAAGAATTCAAAAATGCTTTCTACAAATTGGTTAAATCTACTAGAATTCACCAAGGAATCACAACTATGAAACCTACAATTATTTACTTTCTTAGAGAAAACTGGATAGCACCTTTTTAGAGATGACATTTAGCGTTTATCAATTGGAACCTACAGAGGGAAATTAAATGATTTGATGAAAAAAGCACGCGCATCCAAACAATACCAACCTACCAACACAAACAACCTTAACACTAGCACTTGCACCCATGGGAGGTTCAAGGAAAACGCCGATAGGAGATTAAAGGTTTGCAGTTAGAGAGCGAAGCATTTGTTATATATCTTTATTCCTCATTAGAAGATGAACAATTAAAAATGCTAGTTTGAAAACACGAACTGTTCAAAAAATTTCAAATCATCAAGATAAAGACTTGCTAGAAATTGTTCGAAAAACCGTAATGAGCTGCTCAGAATTTTTCAAATCCTCTAGATAAGACGTGTTGGAAATTGTTTTAAAAACAGTAAAATGGAGTCTTAATTCCTCATTGCAAAAAACACGAGCTGTTCAAAAAATTTCAAATCATCAAGAGAAGACTTGCTGGAAATTGTGCAAAAAAACAGTAATGAGCTGTTCAGAATTTTTCTAATCCTCCATATAAGACGTGCTGGAAATTGTTTAAAAAACAGTAAAATGAAGTCTGGTCCCCTGTATCCTCTGTTCCTACGCCTTCAGTAAGCTCTACCATGGGCCCCCCAATTACCCGCAACACCACCCACCATGGCCCTTGCTCCTACTGGCGGTGAAAGCTCTGCATGGATTGCCAAGGCGGGTAAAATGAGCTTGCTTGGAGTTGTGTTGCTGCCCTTGTGTGGTATATTGTCCATGCACTGTCAATGAGGAAATGAGATATTAATAGCACTATACCTGGCATGGGGCACCGTCTAAATATTGAATGAAGCCCATTTGAGAGTCATCTTGACCACGCACATCATTCTCCATATGACTAGTACTACACAAGGATATCAGTTGCATGCATTGACTCCCCCTGTGAGTGAGATAATATGTATATAGAGCCATGTCACTGGCATCACTGTCCAAAGTAGTATAAAGGTTAAGCACTGCCATTATTAACCTTTAATAGCACTGTGAGCACTGCTGTTTATACAGACCACAACTTGGCAATCCACACTGTCACATGAAAATAGCATAGCTGTTTTACCAAGAACCATCACCGTGCATAACCTTGTTAAGTTGATCAAGACTGTCAATATATTGATACTGTTATCAGACTCCTGCAACTGAAAGCATACCAAACATATCACGGTGAAGCTTGTAGAGACATTCAGTTCAAAACCACAATGGAACTTGTGATATAGAAATTCACTGTTACCTGAGAAGAAGTCGATTGGAGTCACTGTTGGAGTAGCCTAATCTGGGCCATTCTTAGAATATATACAAGCCCATGAGTTCTGTTGGTAGTATATCAAATGCAGCTGCTCTTATTATATCTGTAGGATGCTTGAGTTTTACCTTAAGTATGTACCTATAATTGCAATCTGGAAATTTACGTTACATTACATAAATTTGAAATATGAGTGGCAATATCATTAAACAATGCTCACTACCTGTAATGAAAGTTGTAAAGAGAAAGAAGGGGAAATTGAGACCATACTTAGGCTGATTAAGTCTGTTTTTCTCTTCATTCCTCTCGCATTCATCTATGGAGAAAGAACAGATCACAGAACCCTATCCTCTCATTCCTCTTGCTCACTACTCATCAATCTTGAGCAGATGCAGGGGATGGTTTCTTTGTGCAGAGACAGAAAGTATCATTTTGACCCCAATGTATTTGCATATTGACTCCTCTCTCAAAAAAGTGAAAATGAGGATCAAAATCTGGGCAGAGATAGTAAGCTGGAAATTTGAAAGTGTTTGTAAAGAAAGGAAATATAAAAGATGTTACAGTAGCATAAAATAGATGGATGCTATGGAACAGTAGGGAAGAATTACGAAAGAAAAATTACAGAAGAAAAAATAAAATATAAGTGGAAGCACTAATAGAAAAAATAAAGATGATGGGGAGGGCAATATTTATTCATGTTATAGAATGTGAATATTTGTGATAAATGTAGAGCACTGAAAGGTAGAATGTTGGAGAGACCTTTAAGGGCATACTAAAGTGGTCAGCTTACACATATGGCAGATTACACCATTTCCAAAAGTGGTCACCATTTACCACAAATCTCTATCACTGGAAGTTGAGCACTTTAGCTACACATGTGGTAATCCCTTCAACATTCCCTTATTTATCACTGGAAGCTGACCACTTTAGGCACACTGATTTCCCTTATTTATGGATGTGCAGATGGAAAAACCAAATAGTTTATTAAGTTCTTAAGGAAACATACGCTCAACATTAATTTCCGATGGAAAACAAGCCATAAATATTAAATACACTACTTCCAAGTAATGATGGTTCCTATCTAGCATATAGGTGGATATATTGAATCCAAATATGTGGTGTTCTGTTGCAAATTTTGTACTCTTCCTAATTTCTAAACTAGAAGCTATTCTGAATCCATTTTCGAAAAGCAGCAATGACAAAAAAGAAGAAGCTCAAAGTAAGATATTTGGGAGAGAGAATCATTTATGCAGAAGCGTATGCTTAGTTTACAATATTTAGTTACAGGAAAATTCAGATTTCGTGCAAGGATGACTGTGCTCTAGAAATGACAGGAGGACATGTCTCACATACTATTTCTATGTATTCTTCCTAAAACCTACCATATCATCCATTTCGATGCATTTTCTTATGTAGAGGAAAAACCTTTTATTGATCAGAAAATTTGTAAGGCCAAAAGGCAACCAGAAATTCATGGTGATCTAATATTATGAAATCTGTTTTAAGAAAATTGATGTCCAATTCTAACTTGGTGGCAACCACTCTTCCCTCTTTATTCGAAAAGGTTATGCCTCCTTTAGGTTTGTCTAGAAGGTTATCTATTCAGCAATTGAGATACTTATTTTTTGTGGTGACCTATTGTAACAGTCTAAAGTCATTGTACATTGCCATGGGCTTGTCTTTCTTCTTGGGCAAAAGGACTGATGCACCGAAGGAAGATGGATGGTCCATGTGAAGACCTCTTTGTTAAACAACAGAATGTAACTTGATTTGTCGATCAAGGTCTAGTCTATGTCCTACGTCATCATGCAAGATGTTTGTCAAATACTAAAGTGAACCTGATATTAATTGGTTTTTCGGGTTTCTCATTCAGCTTCTAGCAGAGATACTGATTGCAGAAAATGGAAAATAATTACAGATATATCTCTCAGTAAGGTCCTGAAAGATGTATCATCAAATGTTGCAGGAACTTCAATTTAACAGATCACAGTGCATGGTGGTTGAGGTAGATCCACGGCTGTGAATTACAAGATTCACATCGCCAAAAACCTAACATATCAGAGGATTTCTCACATTAACATGGCCAGTGGTTCAATTAGAGAGATCGAACAGGAAATGGCCTCTCTATTTATTCAGATCCAGATCATCAGCTGTCTTTACAAGGCTTGTGGCAATTAAAAATGACGTCCCAGATTAGCAAGATCGTGATTCACTGGTAAGTCTAAAGGAGTTTTCCTACTTATTGAGGTCTATTCATCTCAAATGACTGGAAACAAACAGGCCAAGCCAGGTGCAACATATCCTCGAGAACACACATCTAAGTGAAAGGGCGATTCCCCTGAGGTGAATTTCCCCAAGCATCGAACAATAGCGGGGGGTAAAAAACAACACTCCCAAATACATAAGACAGACCTTTACTATAAATGGTTCATCAAACAAGAGAAGGAGAAAAACGAACAAATCTTTAGCTACATATGGCAGATTACACCATTTCAAACAAGAACCAGCGCTGGTGCAGAACTTTTGAACCTTGGAGACTTTCGGTGGTAGAGGTCGATGATGCCTTGGTCTGTTAGCAAGCCGGGGCATTTATGCAAATTGGAGGCGGTCATCTTAGGGCGGTTGCCTGGTGCAAGAAAAGGAGAGCCACTACGTCTCTGCCCTGGGTTTGACAGCTGCCCAGTTCTTCAGGTCGGAAAAAGGTGTGAGCCGCATTTACAAGGGAATCTGATCTACTTGCCCGAGCGGTTTACAGCGAAACGAACACTGCTTGACGGCGGACGTACCTGTTTCAGGCGTGAGACAGGTTTTCAGACATATCATGCACTGGGGATCCCAGAAGTAGAGCCTATCGGCTAATACTTGAACATTATCAAATTTAAATTACGATAAATGGAATGTTGCAAAGCGTGGCATACAAGTTTTAGGGCACGGTTGTTGATAAAAGGGCTCAAGAGATCCTATCTCATGGAACAAGCTGATAGCGGTGCACAAATTGTATTTGTTAAAAAGGGTTTAGAAACTTTCAGTCTTTGAAGTTGGTAGGAGTAAATAGGCGCCATGATAGGAAAGCAATTATGCGGAGGAGATGCAAAATGTGAAACATAAACAATTGCGTAAAACTGTTTCACAAAATGCCCAAAGAACTTCGTTCTCAAAGGAAACCATGATTGTAGAAAGCATATAAAATAGATTTGTTTTATTATTTCCTTTTTGTCTTATAAGTTTTCAAGCAAATGCATTAAGGTTGCGTAAGCCAATAAGGTCCAAACGCCACAGTCATCCCATGCTGGTCATGCCCCAAAAGGGTCGCCTAGACACTGCCATGCTACCCATGGAGTATAAAGCTTAACAACTTATGACATAAACAAAGTATGTGGTCTGTTTGACTAAAAGCCCCTGTGGTTTGCTCTGGCAGCCACTTAGTAAAAGGAAAATAACATGGTTGATTTAAACAATAGGCTTAATACGTGGTCTCAAGTGCAATTTAAACTTGCAGATTGACAAGGAAAGGTTTAATGTATTGGATTTGAAACTCTCATGGAAGCAATGTTTATTCCATGAATTCCATAATGGAGGAGAGAACAAAGTATGGAATTCCATTAATAAAGGCACTGAGAAGACATTTGCAAAGCATCAAACCAGATGCAAAACTGCCCTAGATACCATGGATTTGCAGAGAGAGTGCTAAACTTACTCAAAAATTATATAGAGTGAAATTTAAATGCTCCTTCTCCTCTCTGGAGTCCAGAAACCCTAGCTCTTCCTTGTTCTTTTCCCAATTCTCAACAAAATCAACAATATATGAAAATTTATAGAACAATTATCTCTCTCCCCTCCTTTCCCAAAACAAAAAAATGAATAAAAATCCCCAAAAGCTAAACATTTATAGGAAGAAGAAGAATACCCATTGTATGGGAATTCCAAAACTATCAAAACTAACTATAGAACAAATTATAGTTAGCTTTTAATTTATTAAATTAACCTTCCCGACATAACGCAATAATTAATCTTAAATTAATTAAAAGCATTTCCTTTAAAAATCATAACAATATAATAGGATAGATATCCAATTTTTACACAAACGGGTAAAACCATTTACCCGACATTTACCTACATATTATTATTAATTATATAGCTTAACTTTATAATATTTTATTTATTTACCATATTATTATTATTTATAACATTACACTATAAATTTATTTTATTATTAATTACGATTATATATTTATATATTTATTTATCAAAGTATACCCTTTTACTAGCAATTGATTTTAATGCATAAGATAACCAAATGCATTTATCAAACAATTTAAATTAAATAGAACTAAATGCCAAATAATTACCTAATCACTACCTATGGTCGAAATACAACCTCAAACAACATTGACTGACCATTGACAATACTGGCAATACTAACAGGGTGCCAAACCAGATACTCAACCTCTTCAAGGATGATGGATAGGGTAGGGGATCAAGTGTTATCTTTGATCAACTAATCCATTGGGTTTCAAGGCATGCTCATACCTACCAATTCAGGTGGAGTCAATGCCTAGTACTTGCAACCTGCAACACACAAAATGGTTGTGCATATACATATACATATAACAATCACACTATGAAAAGTAATCACAATGTTGAAAGGTACTCATAAGTGAGTGATGCGACACTGTCCCTCTTACTCAATCACATCAGAAGAGCAACACCTAGTAATCAAATCAACTCATATAGAAATTAGATACATAGTAATTAGGATAAGATCAATCCCATGATAATCACATAACAATCACGATAAAAAAAATACATAACGCTGAAGATAGGGTTAGTCCTCATAAACAAAAAAGATCTCTGTAGTCACCTAAATAAAACCATATACTAATCATAACATGTGCATCAAACCTCAAGTAATGGAATCATCAAAGCAATAAGTCTAACATTATATAGTGTGTCATAATGTCTAAACATAAAATAGATCAACTGTCAATATATCAAGGAAAAGCATGAGAGGCACTACACACAAACATTCATTATCATCAACATCTCCATAATCAGATTCATCATCAGAAATACCAACATATTCTCTAACATAATATCTTTTCTTGGTCATCTTTCCTTTGTTTTCCTTGTTCTTATTGTTCATAACTCTGTTTGGACATCTTGAAGCATAGTGACCTATTTGTCCACAACTAAAACATTTGAAAGGTAATTTAACTTTGTACTTACCCTTTCCCTTTTTCATCCTTCTTACAAAGTTAGCTTCTACATAATCAAGATCATCTCCATTTGAATCTTCAACTTTTTCTGGTTTTCAACCTTGAAAGCAGTCTCCACTTTTGCACATTTATTCAAACGAATTTTTCTCATTTCAAATATAGTCAGTGTGCCATACAACTAATCTCTAGTGTAAGTATTAAAATTTGCAACTTCCTCAATAGCGTAAACCTTTTCACCATAAGAATTAGGAAGATTTCTAAGAATTTTCTTTACCACATTGGGTTCTTTGACTTTTGCATCAAGACCTCTCATTTCACTAACAAGTTCATCAACCCTTTGCATGTAACTTGTAATTGTTTCATCTTTAGAAATTCACAAGTTCTCAAATTGTGTCTTTAGATACTACATCTTAGCTTATTTAACCTTATTATCTCCTTCATAAATACTTTCTATCTTATCCCAAACTTCTTTTGCAGTTTTCAAATCCATCACTTTCACTCATTCAAAATTTGCAAGACTACTCAAAAGGACAAACCTTTATTTACCATTTGTTTCATAGGCCTTGATTTCATCACTTGTGCTCAGTCCATTTGTAGGTATGGTATATGCAATCTTCACTACCTATGCAACATCAAATCCAAGGTAAACTAGATAACCTTCCATTTTAACTTTCCAGAATTCATAGTTTGTGTCATAAAACATAGGGATCTCCTTCTTGTTCACCATCCCAGATTATCTCAAGTGGTCAAACTTTTCTCCAAGGAACCTTGCTCTAATACCAATTGTTGAATGAACAAGAAAAATTATAGGGGGTGTGAATCAGTTGTATCCAATTAAAACATCAAAACCCTAAACAGTAATCAGATCCACATGTGTTCATTAAACCCTTAATTTGTTATAATGTTTAAACATGAAATACAAATAACATAAGCTGAAACAACAACACCATACACAAGAGAACACCAAATTTACATGGAAAATACTAGGAGGTAAAAACCATGGTGAGGATTAGCTCACAATATAAGTAATTGCAAAATAGGTACAAAAAGGCTCACTTCCAGAATAGGACACACTATCCAGAAGGGCTCACAACCTAGGCTCACTACCAAAATAGAAAGAAGAAAGAAGATAGATGCTACACAGAGAACATGATATCAATACAACATAGAATCCACCACAATAGCTCCAACAACACTTGTAGCTCTCAAGATATCAAGATACCTTTAGCTCACTGCATTTAGCAATCTTGCATTATAGCTCACACTACATTTTGCATCACAACACTCAACTCTATTCCACACTTCATCTTCCATCAACTCACCTTGCATTTATACCATCCACAATTTGAAAAGCATATTCAAGTTGGCTACACACACCTTACACTTTACAAATTCAAAAATAGGTCAACACTAAGCATTCCCGTAGTGGATAGGAATGAAAATGGAACAATACAAAACTTAATTGGGACCCAAATCAACACTCACATGCCACGCTACACCATCAATACTTAAACATCTTCGAATGTAGTGTAAACACAAATTCGGTCGTTATGTGTGCAAACACTATTAAAATTTGAAGCAAACACTTCCTCAAATCTAAGGGAGACTTGAGAACCACACACCATGCTTCTAGACAATCTAGAATAATCCACAAACCACTTGAGGATCC
>VDFB02043271.1:0-22292 GCA_007258455.2 Sequoia sempervirens
GTCCTATTTTTATGATAGTCTTCCACTTGGACATGAGGTATTAAGCTTTAAAATTGGGGTATAACAATTATCCTAAGTGCTTAAAGAACTAACAACAACTCATTGACAATACACTAACATGTTCAAAGTTACTATGAGGTTTTAGGCATGAAAAATGGGTTATAATAATTGTCTACATGTTGATATGACTTTAAAACATATGAAAAGTCAGCCTTCTATAATAAAATTTTACCTTGTCTAACAAAATTTACCTTTAAAAAATTATATAACTATACATAGGCATGTGTGGGAATATTTTGAAGATATTGGTCATAGTAATTAAGCCAAAATAGTTATTGTAAATTCAAAATAATCAAAAGACCAACTATTATAAGACAAAGATAGTAAAAGGAGGGTTTCTCCTTCATAATATAACCATCAAATTTAGGATAAATTGAAATAAAATATTAGAATAAATCTCCTACCTTTTAAAATTTAAAATAATTTTGATGCCAAAATATTATTTAAGGGTTGTTCAAGGCTATTAGGATGGTTTTAGGACTTGTTTAAATGGTATTTAAGTCAATAAAAATGCTAGAAATTAAATATAGGTTTTAATATAAAGCATGACAAGGTAAATGACTCCTCCTAGGCATTTGCAAGATATAGGCATACCAAAACCTTATTCACGTACATAGGCATGTGGGAGGCCTCTTTTCAAGATTTTTGACATATTAATTGTCTTAGAGACAAGGATGGACATATCATAAATGATGTTTGGAATCTTGAAGAACCTTTTTATAAAACTAGAAAACCGATTAAAAAATCCTACATGCCAAACATTGTTATAATTTCTATGAGATGTATCTAATACAAGTTATGTTTGTTAAAACTAAGCATTCATCTAATAATGAAGCTAAAGTTGGTACCATTTGGCACATTTTCTATCTTAGGTATTTTAAGAGACCTCATCCATTTGATGTATTCTAGAACTTATAGAAGCCATGAGTGGATGAATGATACCCCTTCTCGTAGGTGTGGATGATGAATGAGGCACCTTCTAGTATTAAACTGGCCACCCCATTATGTTGGTAAAATAATTGTCTAACCAATGTAGGAATGTTTGAGAGGTACAGGTGGGAAAGAAGTCCTTCGATAGTGCTAAACAATCCACCTTGATTTTTTCATGCATTCTATTTCATACCTGATACATTATTTGTTATAGTACTCACTAGATGCCTTAAGTTTGCACCAAACTAATACTTCTTGTAACATTTTTATAATATTTTCCAATTATTCTGGATGGGGATGGATATTTGTTCTCGTATTCTCACCTTCAAATTCATATATACTTAAGCCTAGTTATTGTGATGTCATCAAGGAGATTGAGGTTTACAATTGTTGAGGAGAGGGAATAATGTAAGAATGAGTTGGGAATACTTGAGGATGATGGTTAAGTTTAAGGCTAGAATGTGGAAGTCAAAGGGACCACATATTGTACTTTATTCCATTGTTATTTAATAGCCAAATGCATACCAAATTTATTAAAATGTAGGGTATTAGAGTTTTTATCAAGGTTTAAAATGAAACATGTGACCCAATGTTTAAGGGAACTTTAGATATAGTTGTAATTATATGGAAGGGTAACAACTAATGGTTGGTTATTCATGCACAAATAGAGGGTTCATGAAAAAAATCTTGTAGGTGTACAACAAATATGTATTGAACCCCAATCAAAACTTCAAAATGACCACTTAAGTATTATCATCCACATAACAAATCATACCATATCCATCATTACTATCGAAAATTCCAAGAACAACTTTAATCTCTTTACTCCATATAAAAATGTGACAATCTTTTTATAAAATACCATTTAAATCTTAAAAATACAAAGTTAAAGTATATAAATACTAAATTCTCTCCCTTAATATAACTTAGAGTTTCAAAAATAAATAAATACTTAAAATTATTTCTTAAACTACCATTAAATTATAAAATACATTGTCAGTCACTTAATATAACTTAAAAATGAATCGTGGTAAAGGAAAACTAAAGTTGTGGTCAAACAAATGAATTTACAATATCTTTCTCTAAACTATCTCTTGTGTAATCTCTTCTTTGTTAAAGTTGAAGTCATATGAAAAGAAAAGTTGAACTTGGTGCTTCTTCCTTTTATTAATAATATATTTTTCTATCCAAATTTCAAATTAAGTATAATATTCAATTTATCTCGTTTTGTAAGTATTATTTTATGTTTATTATTTCAATTTCAATTATTTATTTTAAATTAAATTTATTTATCATTATAATTTAATTAATTAACTCAAAATACCTATGTAACATTATTCGTTAAGAATCATTAATCTTGCTAATAAAATATAAAACAGTTTAAATATAAAATTCATAAAAAATTTAAATTGAAAAAACTTTTAATTTTTATATTATACGAAATTGAGAGGAAATTTATAAGTGGAAGAAAAAAATTATTATATGAAATTGCTAAGGAAGAGAAGATGGAGACAATTTATTCTTTAAAGTTACCTAAATCCCTTCATTATTATTAATAATATGGCCATGCCACGACAAAGGAAAATATTATCACTAAAAAGGGATCAGATTGATATAGTCAATGGGTTCTTGGTCTGCTGGTGAAGTTGAAAGGTTCAGAATGAGCCCACCAGAAATCAGCAATAAAAAGTTTGCTAACAGTACATGACACACATCGATACAAGTGGGAGAAGATATTAACAGGAAATTAACAGTCTATTGACAGCAATATTAAAATCCAATTGAAATGTGGCTGGCAATGTATTTACGTCATGTATAGTATTGGGAACAATATGACATTACGTCCTGTTTTCTGTTGTAGCCAAACGCGGATAAAATTCCGTTGTTGGGCGGTGCGCACAGATCGACTCACTTGTTTTTCTCTGCAAGATTTGACTTCGTTTCTGATCTTTCATGACAAGTTTTTCCGACGGATGGAAGTGATCATCAGACCCACTGGAAGTAAATGCTCAAGTGATCAACATCATCCATGCAGAATCAAGATCACTGTACGCCTGTCTAAATAGGGAAAAGTCATGAAGATTCTTCCCATCTTACAATTATGTTTTAACTCTTCACCCCCCTTGATTTTGTCTCTAACAAACTCCAATTCAAATAAGGCTGACATGCTAGATCATTTAGTCAAGTCACTCAGAGAAAAACAAGAGCACTTCATTTTCATCATTGACAGACCACTTCCATTGGGAATGTGAACTCTGAAACAAAGTCAAGTCGCTCAGAAAAAAACAAGTGAGTTGATTTGTATGCACTGCTCAATAACCGACAGAGGTTTATTAAGATTTTGTTAATAGTTTTCTTTGTCGTGGTTTAAGTGATAGTGACTTTTGTTAATATTCTTTCAATTAAGATTGTTTAATGAGTTATTATTGTATTTGTAGAATTAATTTATATGTAAATTTTTTAATAAAAATATTTAAAAATGAATTACTAGTAATATGGTTGATTGAAGTGTTGAAAATATAACATTTATTCAAAGTATATAATAATTAAACGTGAATTACATTTGAGTATGTTCAATTCCACTCCTTTAACAACAGAGGTGTTATCTTTAAGGCTCTAGAAAAATGCACTACTAGCAATTCACCATCGGAAAATTTACAGCCAATAATTCACCTCAAGGAAAATTCACTGCCATGACAAATTCACCTCAAGGAAAATTCACTACTAGCAATTCACTGTCGTGGAAAATTCATCGCATTAAAAGTTTGCGATTAATTTTCCGTGGCAGTGATTTCGTGGTGGTGAATTTTCCTTGAGGTGAATTTGTCATGGCAGTGAATTTTTCCATGGTGAATTGTTGGCAATGAATTTCGCGATGAATTTTTCGACGGTGAATTGCTTGCGGTGAATTTTCCTGATGTGTTTCCTTTCTAGCAATATGTGTGACTTTTAATTTTTAATTAGTAAAGCTAACCCCATGCCAATTCCTTTAAAAAATAAACCACACTAATCATTACACACCTACATAGCACGTCAACAAGCGGCCAAAAAGCAAATTGAAAGTGTGTGTTGAAGATATTTTTTTTCAATCTAGCTAATTTACACAAATTTAATGTGACTTTTTTTATTAAGGGGTTAAACACTTTTGATCTGGAACTATGAACTAGTGACATTACAAATGAAGGAGCTCATCCCCAATATGAATTCTCAACAATTACACTCCAATGGGGTTTGAACCTTGATGGAAAGAATAAAAACACTACTTAACCATCACACCATGTCACTATTGGCACAAATAAAATGTGACTTGATAATTCTTCTTTAATTATTTAACATAAATATAAGAGAGAGAAAATATGGTTTTTGATTAATTATTGTGGATTATTTCACAATATCCTATCAAAATAATCTCTCTTTAAAATTCTATGGAATATTTTCAAAGAAGGTAGCAATTGGAATTATGTGCAAGAAACCCTCAAAGGCATTATCAAAGATATATCCCTAATAAAATTGAAGCTAGTTATAACAAATTTGTATATTGAACACTATCCCTTGAAGAATTAGAGAGGGATTGATGCTAGTTATAGCAATTTGTTTATATTGAAAACTATCCCTTGAAGAATTAGAGAGGGCTCTATTTTCTATGCATTGCAACAAAAGTCTATGATTTGATGGACTACCTATTCATTTTTATCAAATCATGTAGTTGCATGTTAAAGATGATTTTTACCTCCTTTAACTAGAAGCCCTAAAAGAGGGCTCTCTAGATTCAAATAGCAACAAGGATTTAATTAAAGAATTCTATGTATAGGGAAGAATGAGGACACTATTTCTAGATGGCATGCATTCAATTACATTATTGAACACCCCATACAAAATTATGGTCAAACCTTTAGTCATTCAAATCAACCTAATTATTCAGGAAATTATAAGAGTAGGACAAACTAGATTCCTTTGAGATAGATACATCCTTGAAAATTAATCATAATTCGGAAAATATGTGAATAGGCTTAAGATTTAGTTTAAAATCTTTTGCTAATCAATTATGATTTTGATAAAACCTTCAATAGAATACATAAGAATTATTAATTTTATTATATTATTTGTTTGAATTTTTTTTAATAAATTATTTAATTTTACTTAAAATATATATATAAATATTATGGCAACTGGCAAATTCATTGTCAGCAATTAATCCACCGAATTCACTGTGGGAAAATTCATTGTCATGACAAATTCACCTAAAAAAAATTCACCACCAACAATTTACCCATCCATCAATGCGACGTGAACGTTCACCATTGCCCTCCGCCGACCAGAATTCACGACCACAAAAGAATATATAGTCGACGTCTGTCTGTATATATAATGACAATAATCGCAAAAAATATTTGGACGGTACAACAAAACTTAACCTTTTTTTTAAGGCAAACAGAGAAAATTCGCTTGTATTAGCGTATATCGTAAATTAACAGTCTATTGACAGCAATATCCAAGTAAAACAGTAAAATGACACTAACAGCAAATTACAAGTGACAGGCTTGATCAGAATTCTATCGTTGAGGCAATATATTTACTTCACAGATAGTATTACAAACGACATGAATATGTCGTGTTAATCTGTTGTAGTGAAATTCCCGTCTTCTCACGCGGATAAAATTTCGTTGTTGGGCGGTGAGCACAGATCAACTCACTTGTTTTTCTCTGCAAGACTTGACTTGGTTTCTGATCTTTCGTGACAAAGTTTGCTGACAGATGGAAGTGGTCGGACCCACTGGAAATAAATGTTGCGAAAAATCGAGATGCGTTAACTGTACGCCTTTTATTAGAGATATTTAAACTCTACGCCTCTCTTAATAGGGAAAAGTCGTGAAGATTCTTCAACTGTACACTTCTCGTAATAGGGAAAGGTATCGCATCCACATGAACTCCTGCCTCCAAAAGTACAAAATCAAGAAGATCCATTAATGATAATTATTTATGTTAATAACATTGACATTAGGCAAACTCTTATTGATACTAGTTCAACACTCAAATGTTTGTTGTATTGACCTATTACCTAAAGTTAAAGTTGATTCAAGTTATCTTGAGGCATATTCTTTATTCCTTCATGGTTTTGATAATACTTGTTGACAAGCTTTGTGCATTGTTATCTTTCCCTTAAAGATAAGACTAGTCACCATTCCTACCTTGGTGTATGTTATGCCAAGACCTTTACCATATAATCTCCTCTTGGGTAGACCTTGGATTCATGATTTACGATCAGTTACCTCTACCCTTCATAGTTTCGTTAAGTTTGTTATTAGTAGTTGTTCATGTCTCGGTTACACCTACTTTTTCTGAATTACATACCTTCATTATCTTCCAATTTGGTGACATTTACTGCTATGGTGTCTCTTACAAAAGATGCCCCTAAGAAAAATGTTCTTAGAGAAAACCCTCCTAAAGAAGAAATTCATAAGTCTACCCCTTTAACTTCTCCTAAATCGAATGCATGTTTGGGTGACAATTGGTAATCTTTGGACTTCCCTGAATATTACATCAAAGAATACAAAGTAGATCTGATCCATCTAGACATTCCAAAAATATCATTCACCTCTACTAAGAAGGATTATTACGCTTTCATAAAGTGAGATGATATTTATAACATTGATTATGCTCTTTTATGGACCAAGTTTTAATATCTTTTCTAAGTTTGGTTATGAAGGTAGAGGTTGTGGGCATGATGAATAAGGTATTAAAGTCCCTTTAGAGGTTGACCTATGTGACTCTAATTTTGGAATTGGATATCACCCTAGATCATGTTTAAGGTGAAATCGTGGTTGAATTTCAACATGGTTTTTGTCAAGATTCTTCCTCTTAGACTTGTTCATCCTGAATATATTGATAGCAAAATAGACCCTAATGAAGTTTCTCTAGATGTTTTCTCTTTGGAAGAAGCTTTAGAAGGATTCTTGGGTGCATATTCCGATATCCCTTCTTATCACCATAAGCTTCTATTTTCATATCTCTTAAATTATCAAGCCTATTTTGGGGAATCCATCATGAGTGTTGATGAGAAAACATATTTGTATCATAATGGTGAAAAAATGTTTACGTCGCATCCTGAAGACCATAGTGCTCTCCTTAAGGGGGATACTTATAATGTTCTCATGGATCCAAAGTCTCTTAATTAAGATTGGTAAATGCCTTTCTTTGGAGGAATCTAGATTGCACTATGATCTTTTACACCATTACCGCAATATCTTAACTTGGTCATATGAGGACATGCCCGGTATTGATGCATCCATTATGGTTCATAATGTTGTTCTATGCCATGATGCTAAGCCCGCCAAGCAAAAGATTCATAAAATAAATCCCAAGGTGGCCTTGTTAGTCAAGATTGAGATATAAAAGCTTCTAAAATCTGGTTTTTTCTATCCCATTGACTACTCACCTTTAATCTTGAATATTGTAGCCATTAGAAAACCTAATGGTCGTATTCATATCTACATCGACTTTGGTGACCTTAATAAGGATTCTCTTAAAGATGATTTTTTGTTACCAAATAACAATATGATTATATAGATTTGAGACCATACCTTAATTTCCTTTATGGATGGATTCTCAGGATATAATGAAATCCTTATTAACCTAGAAGATCAATATAAGAAAACCTTTACAACCCCTTGGGGTACCATTTTCTACGTGGTCATGTCATTCAGACTAAAGAATGTTGGGGCAACCTATCAACAAGCAATGACTTTAACCTTTCATTATTTCCTTCATTAGATCTTAGAATATTATGTTAATGACATCTTGGCTAAATCTGTAACTCACTAAGATCACATTAAGAATCCTGATCTCATCTTTGAAAGGATTTGACTTTATAAGATGAGACTAAATCCTCTTAAGTGTGTGTTCAATGTGGATGCCAACAAATTACTAGGAATTATTGTCTCTCATTATGGAATCAAAGTTGATAGAAATAATATTGATGTAGTCATTAACATGCCTCCACCTAAGAACATCTCTCAAATCTATTGCTTTCAAGGAAAGATTCAGGAAATTTGTAGATTTATATCACAATTGCTTGATCACACCCTTCCATTCACATGCTTGTTGAGGAAGGGTGTGTACTTTTGAAGGGATGATAAGTGTCATGAGGATTTTGAGTCCACCAAAAACCACTTGGCCAAACCTCCCATATTAATGTTTGCTATGCAAGGTAGACCCTTCCTACTATATGTTTCAACGTCAATACATGCTTTAGCAGCTTTACTAGCTCAGAATGACAATGATAATAAGGAAAGAACAATCTTCTACATTAGCTGTGTTCTAATTGACTATGAAACTTGTTACTCTAGAATATAAAAACAATGTTAGTCCAAAAATCCCTATCCCTAACACCTAGGACCTAAGTTGATTAGGATTTGATACTAAATGAAAGGAAATATCAGTGCAAAAATGTTTCCTACACTTATTTATGAGGAGATAAATGTTCATAATAAAATTAATCATATAGTTACAAGAAATAAATTAAAAAAAAAAACATTTACAATAACAAAATAATGTATATGGATGGTTAAATATTTTTAGGAAATAAAATCAACATTGCAAAGAATAAATTGATTACATTATTGAGTAATAATACCAATTCCAATATAATAGGCATGCACATTCTCTTAGAGGGGTATCACCAACATGCAAATTTATAATAATTATGACAACATAATGACACTTATAAAACATTTTGAAGATATTCTATCCCAAACACCCAATAAATAAATGAAACACAAAAGGAAAACTGTCCAATGGTTTTTACAAAGCCATGTACCATTCCAAAAGAAGCATGATGCCCAAACTTCCACAGTAGAAATTCTAATACCCTTACACAAACTAAATTATTCCTTACACATGTTCATAGTTATCACAACATGTCATATTTGATCATCCAACTTAGTTCTCATTTGATTCCAGTATTCATTGAAAAATGCTCTATGACATGTGTCAAACTATTCAAGATTTTAATATAATCTATCCTTAATCATGTTTTTACTCACCGTAGAATCTATTATAAGTAACTTGAGTGTACTTCTCATGATATTATTAGATTCTCGTACAAATTCTTATACACTTGAGAAGGTAGTTGATACATGACCAAGGGTACCACCACAAATTCAGATAGCATATTTCTCATATGAAACTAAAATAATTAATAAATATAATATAATAAATAAATACTAATATTAAGATGTAAAATTTATAACATCTTTTCCAACTACTTTCTTTAGATGATTTTTGTGAGGTACCATTTAAATTAATGCCTTAAATCATATCTATATGATATAGGACCAAACTTAAAGAGACATAAATTATTAATGTATATTGAGTATATTTCCATTTTTTTTTCCTTTCTTCCAAATTTCCGGGAGGAGCTAAAAAGAAAGAACGAAAGAAGTAACGTCTTCTTTCCCCGTCATTTCGAGGAAGGAGGGTCGATCAAACCTCTCGAGAGACTTTGACAAAACGTCTTGGTCTTTCTCTCCACATTTTCGTACTTATTTCCAGGAAGAAACAAACAGGGAAGGGTTTCGATCATTTTCCCATCCTTTCTTCGAAGGAGGATGCAGTGGCATCTATTTATATGCAGGCCTTGATTAGTACGATTCATCACCTTCTTCCTCAAAACATATCAAGCGTTTTGGAGATTTGCTTAGCTCTGTGTTTCAACCCTATCCCTGCATTTATGGCTTCTACATCTTCATCTCACCAACAAAATTCTTTCTCTGGAATTGAACCTCCCAACAAAAGGAGAAAAGTAGAAGAATCTTCCAGAGTGTTTGATGTGTTCATCAATCACAGAGGCGACGATGTCAAATACACTCTTGCTACTCAGCTTTACAAGTCCCTTAAGGCGCTAGGCATATCGGCATTTCTTGATTCGGAAGAGAAGGAGCGTGGAGTTTCATTTATTTCAACCATTAAGGCTGCGATTAGATCTGCTTCGGTGCATATCGCTATTTTTTCAAAAAGATATGCAGAATCACATTGGTGTTTGCGTGAGCTGGTTCTTATGTTACAGAGTAATGCCAAGATTATTCCTGTGTTTTACCAAGTGGAGCCGTGGGAACTCCGCCACATTGAGAACGGAGTATATGGTAAAGCATTCACTGAATTTGTAAACAAGGAGAGGTATCTGGACAAGATTGAAGAGTGGAAGGAAGCACTTCAACAAGTTTCATACACTGCAGGCGACGTATTCAAAAATCCAGAGTAAGCTTTCTGCGTGTTCTCAATCTATTTAACTCAAATAATATATTTTCTTCTAGCAAAACAGGTTAAGTGCGATGACCAATATTTTGCTCTCGTTATTCCCCTTTCTCTTGCAGTTCTAGCGACTGCAAAGACATAGTGTCCGCTGTGCAAAAAGAAGTACAAAGGAAAGAACATTTATATGTTGCCAAGTATCCAGTCGGACTTCCTAAGCTCGTAAAAGATTTTGAAAAGCGGTGCCTTGATGAGCTTGTTCAAGATTTTGAAGGCCAGTGTGGAATGAAGAAAGCAGCAAAAGAGAAAGCTAATGTCGTTGGCATTTTTGGTATGGGTGGGGTTGGGAAGACAACCCTCTCCAAAGAGTTGTTCAATCAAAAGAGATCAAAATACACAAGAGCAAGTTTTCTGTTTGATGTGCGGGAAGGCTGTGCCAGCGGTAAATTACCTTCATTGCAAAGTAAACTCCTCAAAGATATCTTCTCGGAAGATCACAGCTTTCTAAGTAGTGAGGAAGGGGCAAGCTATCTGAAGAATCGTTTGGAAAGGAGCAGCTCTTTCAGTTTCCTGATTGTTTTAGATGACATTGATGATGTGGAACAGTTAGATGCCCTATTAGTCATGGACATATTAAATAAGTCTGGTAATAATCAGATAATTATTACAACCCGAGATGTAGGGGTTCTTGTGAATGCAGGAATTGACATTGGTTATCATTTAAAAGGATTGGATAGAGAAGATGGGAGAGAGCTGTTTTGTTGGCACGCTTTCAACCAATCCCTCCCACGTAGGGGATACGAGGATCTAGTTAAGGACTTCGTTAACGTGTGTGGAGGCTTACCTCTGTCTTTGATTGTTCTGGGCCGGCATCTTTTTGGTAGAGACCAGTTGCAGTATTGGCAGGCTGAATTGGAAAAAGCCAAGGAGACTCTTCCCCGAGATATAAAGAGGAGATTGAAGATAGGCATTGATACATTGGATAATGTAGAAAAAAAGATTTTCATAGATATAGCTTGTTTTTTTATTGACCAATCTGTTACCAAGGCCTTGACCATATGGAAGGTATCTGGATGGCCGAGAGCTCACCATGCTTTGAAAACACTAAAAGAGAAATGTCTTGTTGAGCAAGTTGAAGTGAGATATTCATATAAGCGGGAATTTCTGAGAATGCACGACCACCTTCGGGACTTGGGAAGAGAAATGGCAAATGAATTGAGCCATCCTCGCCGTGTGTGGCATCCTCAACATCTTAAATCTTTGGTATGCTTGCCATTCCACCATATTTTCATTTCTTATTGATATTTAAATTCTGAAATTCCAACTTCTACACAAATGTAAGCTGCAATCTGTGAATCCAGGAATTAAAGGGATTCCAAAACATTCTGGCACAAACCAAAGGCAGGTGTTTCCATTCCATTTTGGACGAATCCATGGGTTGTAGAATTACATACCTTTTAGAGGAACCGGAAGATGGTTCTGATACTTCTTCTCTGCTATGGCTTCAGCTTGAGTACCTGAGTCACCGTCCATTTTACCGGAATCCAGAAATAAACTCAAGTATTCCTCCATGGATTCCTCTTCAAAATTTGCAGAGTTTAACAATCTACAATGGGTTTTTCCAAAAATTGTGGCAGAGCGATGTGCAGGTATTTGTTCTGCACCATAGAGAATTAAGTCTTCATAACGGTATACTAGATGCGCATATGTTATGGTAGTTTTCTGACTATTGTTTATACCCGAAAGTTTGAAATAGTATATTTTGAATAACAGGTACCTTCCCATTTAAAAGAGCTGCAGATTCAGAACACCTTTCTGGTAGAGTTTACAGATTTGTTAAGAAAATTGAATAACATGGAAAAGTTAGTTTTAGAGGCTAATGAGATCCAAATGGATAGTTGGTCTTTATTTGAATCCCTCAGAATGAATCTCCGTAGTTTAAAGATAAAGGACTCGGTATTACTAGGTGCAGAGGGGGCTACTTTTAATTCCTTAGTTGTCAACCCTTTCAAAGGACTTTGGGAGGGGGAAGTGGCCTTGAATAACGAGGGAACATTAATGAGTAACGTCCAAGATCTAGAGATTAAATACTGTAGCCTTGTAACGAAGATTTTAATTAATGGAAATTGCTGTCAACGCCTGCAATCTCTCAATCTATCTGAAATGGAAAATCTTATTGAAGCAGATTTAGCAAGGATAGAGACATTGAATTGTCTTGAGATTAGCGAATGTGTGAAGCTTCAGGAACTAAGGCTTCCACATGTTAGCTGCTGGGAAAAAATTACTATTAAAAACTGTAAGCATTTGAAACGTGTGTCAGGAATATCTAATCTTGCAAAGCTTGTCGAATTGGAAATTTCTGGTTGCAATATGCTAGAGATTGAGTGTTTGGGTCCAAGTGGGGTGAAAATGGAATGTTTTGAGTTGGATGGCTGCAAAAAATCGATATCAGTGAAGCTTGATTGTAAAAATACGGTAAAAGTAAGCATTTCTTATTGTGCGGGGGTTGAGAAGTCACCAGATTTAATTAATCCAAGTCGCTGGGAGAGGATTATAATGGATGGATGCAGGAAGTTGGAACATCTTACATTGAATCGTCTTGTAAATTTGGAATGTTTGTCACCTGGTAACATTTTTGATTGTCCTACGCTTAGACAGCTGGACATTTTTTACTGTGAGAAGCTACAGAACATTGTGCTGCCAACAGCACTCATCAGTTTGTCTGTAAAAAGTTGCAGAGATTTTCAAAGAATAGCAGGAGCCGGTGATCATACAGAGCTTAGACGGCTATTTATTACACAGTGCCCTGCGATTGATGAGTTGCCAAGTCTTGGCAGAGTGAGCTGGTTGGAGAATATTGAGATTGACTCTTGTGAGATGCTACAAAACATTGTGCTGCCAACAACACTTATCAATTTGTCTGTACAGAGTTGCAGTGATTTGAAAAGAGTTGCAGGAGCCGGTGATTTTACAAAGCTTAAACGGCTGTTTATTAAACAGTGCCCTGCACTTGAGGAGTTGCCAAGTCTTGCCAGAGTGAGCTGCTTGGAGAATATTGAGATCGACTCTTGTGAGAAGCTACAGAACATTGTGCTGCCAACAACAGTTATCAGTCTGTCTGTACAGAGTTGGAGAGATTTGCAAATAGTAGCCGGAGCTGGTGATCTTGTAAAGCTTACACGGATAAGCCGCCATTAAACAGTGCCCTGCGCTTGAGGAGCTGTCTCTGCCAGAGTGAGCTGCTTGGAGAATATTAGGATTGACTCTTGTGAGAAGCTACAGAACATTGTGCTGCCAACAACACTTACCAGTCTATCTATACAAAGTTGCAGAGATTTGCAAAGAGTAGCAGGAGCCGGTGATCTTACAAAGCTTACACGACTATTTATTAAACAGTGCCGTGTGCTTGAGGAATTGCCAAGTGTTGCTAGAGTGAGCTACTTGAAGAATATTTTGATCGACTCTTGTGAGAAGCTGCAGAACGTAGCAGATATTGAAGGGTTGTGGGGATTAAATCGGTTGAGACTATGTTGTTGCAGCAATGCATTAATACGAAATAGCATTCCTAAGTTGAAGGTAATGATTTCAATACTCCTTTTTAATAGGCAATCATAAATGTCATTTTTAAGGTTAGTGTTCTTTTATTTTATTATTGACCTTTGTTCTCACATAATAGTCTATATTTTCATAAGTAATGTTTCAAGTGATGTGTAAATGAAAAGAATTTACCGTGGATGAAAAAATAGTATATGTCTTTTATTTCAGAGTGCGGCATGGTGTAGAATCGAAATTATTGGAAGAGCAGTAGATGGAGTGGAGTCAAGTTTAAACAAAAATCTGTTTTGTGATTTTAATATTGGCGTCGATGCAATCAATGAAATTGTCACTGAGAATACTGTTTCAGAGTGGTCAGAATGGAGTACTGTTATTAGATGCTATATGGTTGTGGTTGATAGCTCTACTTTCTTAAAGTATATAAATCGATCACTTGCCAATGACGATGACTCTTTCCAAGGCCTCGAGATCCATGAAGGGGAATGGATAATTACAATGGTACAACCTCAATATAGATATTGTTGGTATTCTAAAAAAATTGAAAATGTATTGAGGACGAATGGATTAATAAAGACGGGGGTTTCAATAAAGATGATGCCAAGTGAAGACTGGAAAATAGTGGAGGTGGTAAGAAGAATTGTTGATAGGCTACATCATTTATAAATGGAGTGTCGGAGATGGTTTTCTTCATACATTATTTATTGTAATAAATAATTTCAGTTTAAATTTAATTCATTAATTTAATTTTTAAATTTAAATTATTTTTAATAAATAATAAATTTAACAATTTAAATTATTTTTAGAAAAATTTTTTAATTTAAATTAAAGTAATTATAGACTGAAAATTTCTTCCTAGAAGATAATGTTTATTTTGTATTTGGTTATTTAAAGTTTTTTGTTTTAAATTTTCATAAAATTAACAATTTTTTAGTTTAAATTATTTATAAAAATATTTTTTTAATTAAGAGAAGATTTAATAAATGAAAATTTATTTAATAATTATTAATAATTTATATATGTGTCAAGTAGTTTTTAATAGTAATTGAATACATATTTTTTTCAATATTTGATTAAATGATTAAAATTATATATTTATTTATAAATAAGTGTCATTTGTATGACTTTATAAAAATATAATTATTTATTTGTTAAAATTTGGTTTCATATTGATACTATTTTTGCTAGCTTCTCAATTGTTAGATATTTATTCAGTTTATTTTACAATGGGATGGAAAGACACTACTACAAACTTTAGTAGCTTTTGTTTCACCCATTGATAAATTCTAGTGGTGTGGCCAGGTAAGTCCATGGTAGAGTTATGTTGGTAAACATAAATTTTCACAGCAAAACCTTGATATGACTCATGCAATGTATAGTGGAAAATATTTTAGTTGCTGGATAAGATTGTAATTAAACAAATAGTCTTTCTTTGTATTTGACAAAGGCAACTCCCTCATATGATGAGTTTCATTTTTGTAGGGATATGTACATTTTATCAAAAATCAGGAAAGGAAAACACTAGTGACGTTTGCTATTCAATGATGACATGGATGACACATAGGCAATAGGGACCACCTAATCAAAGCTGCAAGGTATGTCGGCAAAGACCTTCATGGGACTCAATAGGAAGGTGATGGTTATAGAAGGTGACTATGCTGACAGATGGCGAAGAGCGATTGCTTGATAGACCAACTCACATCATTGTTGTGAGTTGCGTGGCAGTGATGTGGATGCATGTCTTGGTGGACCTTGACCAATGTGAATGGTGTATGAGTGAAGATCAATGGTGTAGATCAAAAGACAATGATCACATGTGTCTTGGTACATTGTAGAAATAGATGTTGATGCCCTAAGTGGTATAGTGATAAGCGATGGGTATAGAGAACATCATATCAACGGTGCTAGTTTAACGAAGTATGATCTAATGAAGATGTTTTAAGATATGTCGATGAACGAAGATCATATGATTGTGGCACATAGAGACACTTGATCAATTCAACCAAAATTAAAAGATGGAGACCTTCAACGTCTACATCAGTGTTAATGAGGGTTTCGATCAGAGAATGACATAATGAATGAATTTCATTCATTCAACTACTCCAGCTGCCATCTAATTAGAAAATAGAATTACAAGTCAACAACACGAATCACTATGTTTATGAAGATCAGGATCATAACGATCAAAGAAGGAAATGCATTTAATGCATTCTTGGTTTAGGGTTTGGTAGATTTCCATGATATCCAATGAATCAGATGTGAAACTGATGACAACTTTTAGTTCGATGTACAATCATCTTGCTGAAGAAACTTGTAAATGAAGGAAACCCTAACAAAGAGTTTGAGATGATCTAGACGGTGGTGTGCATCTTGAGGTACTGATTGTAGGTCGGTGGAGTTAAGAAAAAGTAGAAGTCAATCAGTAAAGGGAGTGAGAATGATTGTTGCAAGTGTAGTGGTATCATGTCTCCAAGTGTAGAGGGTGAGAGAACTATATAGTATGATAAATTGATGAGTATGCAGCTGAGAAAGTGAGGAAAAAAGAGAGCAACAAAGTAGATGGAGAATGCACATTATGAATGAGTAGAACCTAAAAAAAAATTAGAGATTCTGATCTAGGTTATTATTTAGAGGATAGAACAATGAAGGGTCTAAGTGCAGAGGATAAAGAGAGTGCATAGCAAAAGGAAAGTGTTGCTGAGAGTGCAACATCAACAGTAGAAAGTGAGTTGCAGAGAGTGTAACAAAGTATTGTACAATTGCAAAGTAAGTTGCAACATTGATTTGCAACTTGTAATACTGTCATTATAAATCTGATTGGTTGGAGCCATTAGATAACTGAGTTGGTGCTTAGTGTAGGGGATTTGTGTCTCCTTGGAGTTGGTGCTCCTAAAACTATGGGATTGGTGTCTCCTTAGGGTTGGTGCCCTTAAACCTTGTAACAAAACATTATTGCTTGTGAGGCTGGATTAGGATAGTAGATCCCGATAATATTTCTCACCGTGGTTTCTCTCATCTTTGGTTTTCCATGTATATCTGGTTTCATGGGCTTTTAGGTGTTGATTGTATGATTGCATTTTATGTTGCTACATCTTAAGTCTTTAATCTATACATTAAGGGTTTAAGGAATTACTTTGCATAAAGATTTTAAGGAGTTAGTCTGCACAAAAAAAGTTATTAGAGCCAAGTTTTAAGATCTATTGATTCACCCTCCTCAGTAGATAGTTGTGTTCCAACATGATGTTAGGGTGATTAAGGTTTCTTTTATAGAGTAGGAGTTCTTGTGGAAGTTGGTCATATATTATTATCGATGCTTTATTTTTATTATGTGCTTATTGTATTAGTTAGTGCAATTAGAATATTTAGTAGTTTTAGCAAAACAAAAATATTGTATAGTCTCACTAGGTCATTTATAGGAAAAAAGATAATTTTTTGAAATTCTTCTTTTTTAGTTGTTCTTAGTAATACACTTGTTTGTGTCATTAATGGTTTCCAATCATGTTGTGTTAGTGTTGCATTATGTACATTTTTTATTGTTCTAAATGAAAGTTTCTTTGAGTTGGAGTGTCACCTTGTTGAAAAAAATACTATTTTTAATGTGAACTAATAAAAAGCTACCATAACCTTTTAACATTTGAGTGTGATGCATAGACAGGTTTTCCCATAACAAGTGGTAATTGAGATAGGTCGATTATTAATACTATAGATATTCCACCTAAGCATAATTTTTGTTAGTGAAAAAATATAGGCTCATGTGGTCTACTATGTATCTTTAGTATTAGTTTTGATCCTAGTAAGCTCATATTATCAATATAGATGTATTTTCTCTTTCATGTAAATTCTTGAGATGTTGTTTTAGTGACTATCCTTACAATGGTTGTATTTATTTATTTGAATATTGAGGTTTGAATGCATAGTTAAGGCATGTTTTGGGCCCCATATTCTTAATAACTATATGAGAATTACTTATAGTGGTAGATATTAGCAACACACAAGTATAAAACTAGATCAAATGATTGCACCTATAAAAATTTCATAACCTACTATAGCTCTAACGTGGTGACATTGTATGAGAGGTAGTGAAAATGAACTAGCTATCATCAATAAATATAGAGGAAATGGAATAAGTGTTTGATAGCATCATAAAACCAAGCAATCTAAACTACTCATACATGAGATGTAGCTCTATAAATTCCAAACACATTGAATATGTGCTAGAATAGTTGTGTGGGAGAGAAAAAATGTGTTTAGAGAAAAAACTAAGACTTTTCCTATGTTTTACTAAGTTATCATTCAATGCAAAACCATATTGGAAAGTGGTTTAAAAAAGATAATATTGAACAAAGGCTCAATTAGAAAGGAAAAATAGTTGGAAAAGGAGAAGAAAGAATAAGTTGAAAAAATGGCTCTACCAAGCCTCTTATAGACCCTATCATAACTAACTCTAAGGTTAATCCATGTGCTAAAGATAATTCTAGCCCTTTAAACAAAATTAGAGAAGCCTAAGTGGATCTTAAGGAGTTGGGCTTGAGATTGAGGTCATTTGTGTCATACCCATGAGAAATGCAAGTAGTAAGGGTTGGTTCTATATTGGGATGTTGAATGAGTTTTGAGTTGGAGCATAGAAATGGGTTTGGATACTAGTTGTTCTTGAGAAGAAACCTAAAGCTAAGTTGCACTAGGTTACATTAGACTTGGTAAAGTGGGAAGGTATGGAGTCTTGTGGAAAAGGTTGAGTTCTTGGAGAGAGTTGAGCATGAGGGATTGTTTGAGTCCATAATTGTGGATGAGCTAGATTCTTGACATGTTGCAAGAATGTGATTTTTATGGATAGAGAATTTATTAGTGGCGAGACAAGCTATAAATGGAGTGAGCATTGAATGTAAAAATAATAACTATACATCATTTGAACAAGGTTCATGAGGTTTTGAAATGGCATGAAGAAAACATTCTTGTCAAGGATTAAGGACTTATTTATGGAGGTTCATTGGGTTCCTTTAGGGGTGATGTTATCATTGTTGTAAGTGTCCCAACCATAATCAATTGTTCCCAACCTAGGTATATGAAGGATGAACTAAGATATAGTGTGTTTGAGGATGTGGATGTAAGTGTCCATCTAAATGAATCAAGTTAGTTGTCTTAAATCCCAAGTATGTTGTTTACTGTGTGATATTATTATATGCAGATTTGTGGAATTACAAAGTATGGTTTTGGGTTTGTTGTAGAATGTAGAATTAGGAAGTGGGAAAACTTGGTTTTGAATAATGGATAAATGGTCTTAAGGAGGAGGTATAGTTTGGATTTTGAGAAAAATTTCATGCTAATTTGGTATGATCAAGGTCAAAGTCAAGATTGGGATTGAAAAGCCCTATTTTTGGCCTCTCTTTTCATAGGTGTCTATCTCATAGGAAAAGTTACCACATTTATCATAGGCCATATAAATCAAATTAAAAAAAATTCACATTAACCATTTGAGGCATAAACATTACTAACTACAAAGGAATGATTATTAATGTTGAAAAAACCCAACACATTATGGGGGAGTCACATCCTTAGTTGAATAAGTGTTGAAGCCATGTAGGAGAGAGAGGAATGACAACTCTGTTATGAAACTTCATGATTATTACATAAAATCTGAGTAGAAAATTAGATAGCACAATGCATGTAGTAGAAAGAAAAGGCCTAGAAATATTAATTTCTTGCAAATAGAGATTGTCTGGATATTGAAATCTTTGTCAAGTTTTATGCATGGAATACTTCCTTGGAATTTCTATCAAACCTCAAACATTCCATAATATTAAATGCATAAGTGGGTTTTGAGGGTCACATCTTAAATATTTAGATCACTAAGAGTTAAATGGCTATTTTACACAAAATTATTCCTTTGAATTGAAATTTTATATATACAAATTCAAGTTTAGGTAGGATGTAATTTCTTTGGCATATATTCACCTTCTAAATTTTTAGGTGGGCTACATGATCTCCATTGGACCGCTTGGGGTGGTGAAGGGGTGTAGACAATGTTCTCCATTTAAGAAGATAAAATTGACGTTTCTAGTGTTGTTATAGTAAATTTTAGTTTATTCTCCTCTACAAACATCTCTCCATGGGAATGAACAATAGATTTTCCTAGATATTGAGGTTTTGATATTGTGCATCCCTAAGTTTTCATTGGATAGCTACCATGCTATTGAAGACTTGGGTGGATCTACATGGATATTACTAGTCTTTTTCAAGAGGTGAGTTTGGTATGGGGATAAAATAGAGGTTTCTCCTAGATCTTTGTGCTTCAAAGACTAACAATAATAGCAATTATTATATAGGTTCATAAAGAGAACATGTTAGGTGAGTCTCTTTTTTTCAAATTATGTAGCTACTGTCTACTTTAGATCCATATAGAGGCTAATTTCAACATAGAACCTCTTCTAAGGTTGAGGTGAAAAGAACTTAATTCAACATAAATGATGTTGCCTAGGGAGGAGGTTATCTCGACTGAGAATTTTTAGTATGGTAAAGGCAACCCAAGAAACTTCATCTAGATAGATTCAAGGAGTTTCATTGAAATGCAGCACCTCCACTCCATGGTGCACGCTAAATAGTAGTAAAGGGAGAGAACAATGGATCATCTGAGAATATAGTTTCTTTAGTTGGTTGCCTTCAACAAAACTCAGTGAACTTTACATAAAATTAAGATAAATTTATCAAACTCCTAACTTCAATCATTATTTGAGCATGCTTTCAAGGGGTGTGCTCCCCAAAAAGTCTCTATTAAAGTATATTTTTTAAACTAACATGCATTATCAAACTTTAGAATCAAAAGAACCATATCTATAGGTTTTTTAATGGATGCGTCTCTTGGAACACCTTGAGGACAAAATTTTGGGTACACTAGAGTGAAGGAACTGTTGCCATGTGACATCATATCTTCAATTCTAAGAGATCATATCTTCAATTCTAAGAGTGATTGTGAAAGGTTGAGTCCATTTAAAATAGGTACAAAATACTAGTAGATGTGGCAGTCTAGAAGACAAACGACAATAAATGTACAAAAGTAATGTCAAATCCTACTTTAGAAAGGAAAAACGTAGTGTCAAGAAGATGTAGATAACATACAACTTTTTATTTTTCATCTATAATGAGCAATTCATTGAGAAATCGGAAATTTATTAATAAAATTTAATTATCAATAATAAATCGATATTATTCATTGATATAGGTGGATTCTATGACATTGATATAATAAGCACAGCTTTACGCAGAATGGAATCCAATGTGAACATTCATGATGGCTCGTAGCATTTCAACTTGGTACAAAAATGAAGATGCAGACAAGTCACATGCATTTTGCGCTCCAAGTAAACTGCGATGTGAACGCTCATGAGTGATGACAAAACAGTCATAATTTTGCAGACTTGATATGTTTTGGCGTGTTAAAAGGGAGACTCCTTTCCTTACATTTTCTTACCTTGTGCAGGGATTCATCAGACACAAGTGGTGGATGCTTCATCTTTTTACTATTTAATAATTGGGTGTCATCTTCGTGTGAAATAGCGTGGAAGAAACGGACAAGGCCTGTAAATGGAAGTACTGGAATACCTGTGCAAAGACACCCAATTTTCTGCCGTGATGTGTCAGCCCTAACATTTAGGTTTTGCAGCCCTGGTGCATCTCACTTTTCTTCTTTCTATTCCACACCATTTCCATTGGGGAGACTGATACTTTCCTTTGCAAGGACTCATCTGACTAAAGTAGTGAATGCTGCTTCTTTTTACTATTTAATAATCGAATGCTACTTAGTTTGAATTGAAGTCTAAATGTAATCTAAAATAGTTTTTAAGTTATCTTGTGTATGAGTATAAATTAATTCAGATTAATTAATTTAAGGTTGTTGAAGTGATAATTCAGTAAATAGATATTTTCTTAATTTTTTTTCAGAATTAAAATAGTTTGTTAGTTTTATTGTGGGTTTATTTTTAGGTCTAAATCAAAAAATAAGCAAAAAAAAAATTACATTAGCAGTTGAGCTTAAAACAAAGCATGAGTAGTTAAAACTTTACATCAAAAACAAAGAAAATAACATAGCGTAAGTAGGAAAATGTTGTCAAACAACAAGACAATCAAAGACAACAATAATAACAGTCCAAAATGAACAATCAGCAATCAAGAACCACAACAAATCACCCAGGTAGGCAGGGTCCAAATCATTTTGATAGTTGTGGATCTTACAACTTGCCAGTCTAATACTACACACTACTATCTTCTAATTTGTCAAATTCTCCATCTTTCTTTGATTCACGAGTATGTTCCTTATATTCAAATTATTTGTTCTTGATATTTGATTATTTAAGGATGTCAAATAATGTCCAAACATGAACACCTTTAACTATCACTACATAACAATAATCCTATGAAATTTATATAGCAAGTTGGCTCATGGTAGAAATGAAATGTGTGATTGTCAATAAAATTTGAATCTACACTTTAAAAACCAAGGGTTACAT
>VDFB02043273.1:0-31867 GCA_007258455.2 Sequoia sempervirens
AAAGTGCTCTGGAGAAAGTTGAAGATACTGTAATCTCTGCTCTTCATGCTAAACAGGAAAAAAACTACTGAGTTGTTGATAGTGGCTGTTCACATCACATGACTAGTGATAAAAGTAAGTTTGTTAAACTTGAAAAATATGATGGAGGCTTAGTTAAGTTTGGAGATGATACTGGTGCTAAGATTTGTGGGATAGGTTCAGTAAGTTTTGATGGCAAGCATAATACTGATGATGTCTACTATGTTAAGGGTTTAAGGCATAATCTCTTCGAGTGTTGAACAGATGTGTAGTAAAGGATATAATCTTGTATTCGAGGATGAGAGATGTGAAATCAGGAAAGGATCCGGAATAGTGATTGCCGTTGAAAAGAAGTTTGAAGGAAATATTTATCGACTTAAGGGTGCTGATGGACATTGTTTTATGTCTTAGATTAATGATAGTTGGTTTTGGCACCAAAGGATGTGTCACATGAATTTTGACAATATGATAAGAATTAGTGTTGTACACGCTGTGAAAGATTTACCAAGGATTACAAAGCCTGTTAATGCTATTTGCAAGGATTGTTAGTTTGGAAAGCAAGCTAGAAACAACTTTAGGTCGAAGGAACAATCTACTGTTGGACTACTGGATTTGATTCGTACAGATCTTTGTGGTCCTACAAGAGTGAGAAGCCTACAAGGTAACAGGTATTTTATGCTTCTGATTGATGATTACCCTAGATATACATGGGTTACTTTTCTTAGAGAGAAATCTGATGCATTAGATAAATTCAAGGCATTTAAGGCTATGGTTGAGAATGAAGCAAATTTGAGAATGAAATGTTTAAGGTCTGATAGAGGTGGTGAATTCACATCTAATGAGTTTAACATGTTTTGTGAAGTTCATGGAATAAGAAGACAGTTGTTTGCTCCTAGAACTCCTCAACAGAATGGAGGTGTTGAAAGAAAAAACATAAAGATTCAAGAAGCTGCTAGATCAATGATAACAGAGGTAGGTCTACTGGAAATTTACTAGAGAGAGGCTATTCACACTGCTGTTTATGTATTCAATCAGGTTCAAGCAAAAACTAACAATACTAAGACCCCCTATGAGCTATGGTGTGGAAGAATTCCTACTGTCAAGTATTTCAAGGTATTTGGAAGCAAATGCTATATTAGAAGGGATGAAGAAAATTTAGGGAAGTTTGATGCTAGATGTGATGAAGGTATCTTCCTTGGATACTCTACTAGAAGTGAAGCTTACAGATGTTCCAATAAAAGGCTAAGAAAGATTGTAAAGAGCACAAATGTCAAGGTTGATGAAGCATTAAAGAATTCAATTGAAGTTGATGGCTATGTATCAGATGAACTTGATTTCATAGAAGTTGAAGAAGTTGTTGAAGAACAAGAAAAACAAAATGAAGAAGAAGAGGCTCCGGTGGTGTCCCCAAAGACACCTAAATATGTGCAAAAGAATCATTCAAAAGATCAAATCATTGGAGACAAGAGAAATAGAGTATTGACAAGAAGTAGAGCTGCTGCTGTTGGTGAAATAAATCTGTGTTTATTGAAGTTGAACCTAAGACAGTGAGTGAAGCATGTAAAGATGAGCATTAGATGAAAGCTATGGAAGAAGAACTTATGCAGATTGAGAAGAATCAAATTTGGGAGTTGGTCCCTAGACTGGTAAATAAAAACATAATTAGATCAAAATGGGTATTCAGAAACAAGTTGAAGGCTTGTAAGGGTTACTCACAAGTAGAAGGTATAGATTTTCAGGAGACGTTTGCTCCAGTGGCAAGGATGGAAGCTATCAGAATGTTTTTAGCTTTTTCTGCTTATAAAGATTTTAAAGTTTATCAGATGGATGTAAAGTCTGCATTTTTGAATGGTGAGTTGGAAGAAGAAGTCTACACGGAACAATCAGAAGGATTTTAGTTGTCGGATCAACCGGATATGGTTTGCAGATTAAAGAAGGCTTTATATGGATTAAAGCAAGCTCCTAGAGCTTGGTATTCAAGATTAGAAAGATATTTGATTCAACAAGGTTTCAATAAAGGTACGACAGATAGCAATTTTCATTTCAAAATTGAAAATGACAATCTTGATAGTAGTTGTATATGTTGATGATATTATCTTTGGAGGAAATAAAACAATGTGCAATATGTTTGCTGAAGAGATGCAAAAAGAGTTTGAGATGTCTATGTTTTGTGAGATGAATTTCTTTTTTAGGGCTGCAAATCAATCAAATAGAAAAATGAATTTTTATTTCACAGTCAAAGTATGTAAAAGAAATGTTGAAGAAGTTTGGGATGGATGGTTCCAAACCGGTATGCACTCCTATGGTGACTGGCTGCAAATTGAGTAAAAATGATGATTCACTTAAGGTTGATTAGAGCAAATACAGATATATGATTGGAGGACTGTTGTATTTAACTACTACTAGACTTGATATCATGCATGTGGTTTGTCTTGTGGCTAGATTTCAAGAAGACCCTAAAGAAACACATGTTGCTGATGTTAATAGGATATTCAGATATTTGAATGGCACTCTGAATTATGGTTTATGGTATCCTAGGGATACTGACTTTACACTAAGTGCTTATACAAATGTAGATTGGGTAGGTTGTGTTGATGACAAAGTACAGAAGTGGTAGGTACATTCTTTTTGGTTGTAGATTATTATAGTTAGTAATGCTTGGGGTGGAGTTTCCTTATCCCGCTAGGAAGGTTAGTATATTGTTCATCCACCACTTTTGAATTTTAATGGATAGAACCCAGGACATTGAAGGATATGAGTAATGTATGATGATCCCATTTCTATCTTTGTGATAATACAAATGTAATTAACATTTCAAAATTGATGATACACTTAAGAACAAAGCATATATCTACTCGAGGTATCACTTTTTGAGAGAAGGTCATGGAGAATGAAGTAAAAGCTTGAGTATGTGCCTACAAAGGATCGGATATTACTTGTGTTACTAAAGCCCTTCTAAAGATGCTTTGATATCTGCAGGAAGAGATTAGAGTTATTTCCTTCTTTCATGAACTAGATGCATATGGAGGTATCAGTCTAATCAGATGTATGGATCTGTTGTTGGATATTTGTGGTTGTGTTGATGATAGCCATTTGGGTTGTTGGTAGGTATCCTTTTAACATAAATGTATTTGAAGCTGTATATGTTGAGGATATTGAGAAAATTGTAATAAATGAGTTGTAGGTTGCCAGTGGTGAAGTGAAGTTCAGTATGGTGGTTATTTTTGTACGTTGTTGATTAGAGGTTATGGACTAAAGGGTTTGCAGGTATAACCTTGGCTTGTCCATCAGGGATTTCAGAATCCATACAGTTTGATGAGTTATGAATTTTAGATAGTTTTTGTTTTTAGAGTTGGTGTTCGATTAAAGATGATGCTATTTGATTAAGTTTAAGTTTATTTGCGGATGCTTCTTGTGATTCATGATGTTTTTAGATGTTTCTTGATCATGTTATATCTTTGTTGCACATCTACATTGATTGTTGTGCTCGTGGTTTGCGATTTTTTCTTACATGTTCATGTTTTTCTTGTTCTTGGCCATCATGGTGTTTGTAGCATATTGTGGAACTTCAAGGAGAAATTAATTGAATTTTTTTTGTGTTGGAGATGTTGATTTAGGTCCTCACTAAGTTGTGACCGACCTTGGTTGATTCGCATTGATAATCTTTAATGTTTTGGGCCGACAGTTTATATTCATTTTATTATTTCTTTGTGGCTGACTTGTAGCGATGAAATTTCATGTTGCAGATATATAAGAGCGATTGTTTATTTGAATTTAAGTGAGAAAGGTGTGCTTCTGTGTGTGCGCGAATAATGTTCTAAATCATTTGAAGGCAGAGCAGAGTGTGAAGAATTGTGAAAAAGTGTGAAGAGTGAAGAAGAGTGAAGAAGTGTTCATGTGCTTAATTGGAACTGTAATCAAGCATTAGCAGATGCTATTTTCTCAATTCAAAATCCGGATGGCTTTAATCCGAATCTCTTTGTAAGACAATGTGTCTTCCTTTGTAATTGAGCAGTGAGCTCTAGGCAGTGTGCCTGAATGCATGTACATTCCCCATATTTCATTTTCATTATTCTTTTAATAGGGTATAATGTTGTGGACTGACCTCCACCGTGGTTTTTCCCCTAACAGGGTTTCCACATAAAAAAATCTTGGTGTTATGTGTGTTTATGATGTGTTGATGATTTATGTTTTCATGGCTAATAATCAGAAGAGAGAATAAAGTTAATAAGTTGAATAAGTTTTGAATTTCTGTGACAACTGATTCACCCCCCTGGCCCCCCTCCCCCTTAGTTGTTTGCCCTTGTATTGCCAACACTATCTTTCTTCTGGATTGATGTTTGGTGGCTACCTCTCAGGGGGAGCAGGTAGTATCTTGTGTTGTCATTGTGCAGTTGTTTGGGTGTACTCCTAAGGGGGAGTATTCTGTATTGATAAATGTTCTTAATGTCAAAGGGGAAAACTATGTAAAATATCTTTTGCCTTTGCCATTGATGTTAGAGGGTAGAAAGTATCATGTGAAAAAAAAGTAAGGTGGAGAAAACACTTTTGGAGATTGATGGTTCAGTGTTGTGTTGTCTTTGATGTTTTTTCACATCATGTGTTGCCATCAATGACAAAGGGGGAGATTGTTGCAAGTATGAAGGTGTTCTCATTGATGTCAATTGGTTAACTAGTTGTCAACTGGTTGCTGTTGTCATTGATGTCATGAATGTTGGTTATTGGCTATATATGTCGAGGATATTGAGAAAATTGTAATAAACAAAGGTTGTAGGTATTCATTGTTTGCTTCGGGTTTTGCTTTAGGATTTGTTGCTACGCTAGTGAGGATCTGAGGTATTGTTCATGGTTGTTGGAAGTTGCTATATCTAGATTTTGGGTTTGTGGATCGTTGTACAATGTGAGTTATGTTTACTAGTTGTGAATTGTGCTTTTCTGTGTATCTGGCCGAGGTCTGGGAGAAATGTAGTTGTTCCAGATTTCTTCTTGTTCGGGTTTTATGACTTGCGGTTTTTAGGATAAGTTGATGAGGTCGTGTTCAAGTGAAATTTGTTATATGGAAGATTGGGTTGTGTTAAGGTAGCATGTGCGTAATTGATTTATGTGTTTTACATTGGTATTGGCTGACCTTGTGTTAAACACTACTCAAGAAGTTTATGGAAGCGTGTTAGGACTTATTTAGGTCCTCATTAAGTGTGTAATTTGGTCGCCCTCATTCTAATTCCATCGTAGAATGTTTTGGCGCCGACCTAATTTGAATTTGTAATTACAAATGGTGTGTGGCCAACTTTGCATGAGTTTCAAAGTTGAAGATGGTATAAATATAAGTTGAGATGTTTGTGAATGAACGACAAGAGCAAGATAGATGCGAAACAGTGTGTGTGTGAAGTGAGCTTGAGCAGATCAGTGCGAAATTCAGTGGTGAGTTTCCGGAGGTAGTGAGTTGAAGGTGTAGTCTATCATTCAAGCATGTCTGCAAGGGTGTGAGCAAACTGTGGTGGAAATCTCCAATGCATTGAGATTGTTTTTCTCTCTGTAACAAATCTCTTCTATCTTTGTAATTCTGTGGCAGTGAGCCCTCTAGGTGGTTAACCCTTGTTGGACAATGAGTCCTGTTTTAGACAGTAAGTCTTGTTTTGGTAGTGAGCCTCTGTATTCGGTTTTGATATTCCTTATATTGTGAGCCAATCCTCACTGTGGTTTTTTCGTCATTGGGTTTTCCACATAAATTTGGTGTTATTGTGTGTATGGTTTTGCTTCTTTCAGTGTCTGGCTCTACTTTTACACTTAATGATTAATCATATTAGCAGAGCAATGGATTTGTGAATGATAATAGATCTAATCTCTAGTGGAAGTTTTTAAAGGTTAAAATTGTTACAACTGATTCACCCCCGCTCCCCCCCCACTCTTAGTTGTCTTGTTCAATAGAGGTATGACGGGATGGACAAGTCTAATAGCCGAACTAGTGAAGGGAATGGTCGAGAGGTATGCCTGAATGGGGAAGTTTGAAACTTTGACAAAAGTATAGCAGAAAGCGATCTTAGGAGGAAAGTCATGTTAGAAAGGCAAACTCCACAACTTTGATGGTTTACATTGACTTAGAAAATTGGCCATGCCTCCAGACTTAGAAATTTTGGGGATTTTAAGCAAATGCATGGGGGATGAAGGGAAAGAACTCATTCACAAATTTGGATCAGGGGGAATGTTGGTGGTGATAGGAAATGGGAATTTTGGACCACAACATAGATTGTGGAAAAAGGGGACTTGACAAGTCCATCTTGCTTGAATTTGCTTTCCCTCAAGCAATTGTAAGTTCAAGTCTCTATCTCCTCTTGTTTGAAATTCTCTGCAAATATGGAAGCAACCAATCTTCCATACATCTCCTTTTGACATGACGATGAATGAAAATATCTACAATCTCCCACAAGACCCAAGGCTGCCACATATGTTTACCTCCCGATTTTTGTTGGTGACTCTTTGCACAAGTATCTAATTTGGGAGTTACTTCAACATTCTTATTCTGCACTACTCTGGTATTCATTTGAAGTCCATGATTTCTTCAACATGGTGGATGTGTCCAAAACAATTTCTTCTTAACTTTGGATGGTATTCTTTACTCAATCCCATAATGGATAGCGCTTGTGTGGCTGTAAATGATTAAGATAATAGCTAGGAACAATGATGATAACCATAGTTCGCAAACTCAGACTCAAAGAGTACTTAGCAAGTAAAAAAAAATTGACTTAGAGAGTACTCAACAAAAACACGACACCTTAAAAAAACTTAAATTTTTGAAAAAAGCATAATTTTTTGAAAAAATATAAACTTTATGGAAAATATAGCTACAAAATGAATCAAACGAGTTTGGTGGGGGTTTGGGGGAAACACCCCTAGTTGGGTGCAGGGGCTTGGGGGCAGTGGGGGTCGAGGGCCAACACCCCTCGTGGGGTCGAGGGGCAATGCCCCTGCCACCAAGCCCAAAATAAGGCCTTCAAAACCACACAAAACTTCATCCTGCACACCATTTTCACAATTTTATCAATTAAGGGAGAAATTAGATATTTGACATATTTTTGTTAAAATTATTTGCTCTCCAATTGCTATGTGTTTGTAAGGTCAACTCACCAGGGTTTTTATAGTTTTTATAGGCCAAAATCGCATCCCAACCCCATGAAGCAGATTCGCTTCCTCCTATTGGGCTAGGAAATCACGATTTGCATTCTCCTATCGTGCATCCTTTTCCCTCACTTAGATCGCCAAAGCCAAGTAAAATTGCATCCTCCTAGATGGTGTGTAGAAACAATGCATTTTTGAGGGTTCAAAGAGAAAAAACGCATCAAAATTGCGTTCTTGACACGTTTTTTATCCTACGTTTTTTGCCAGCGATTTTCAGGCAAAAAATTGACGAGTTTTTCTGGAAAAATCGGTGAGTTTTTGGAGTTTTATCAGCGAATTTTCAGGCCCTAGGGCTTGTGAGTAAATCCGCAAGTAACTCGCAAGGGTTTGAAACCTACGAGTACTCGCGGGCTCGGCGATTACTCGCCGATTCTGTGAACTATGATGATAACAATTCCAAAGTTGGACATTAGGTTGATAGCAATCTTGGTCTTGTTCCATGTGCAACTTAGCTGCAAAATGTGAGCATCACTTCTTTCAATTTTTCTTCGATCGTGTCCTTGTCAAGATGAATTTGAATTTGAGCTTCTTCGATCAAGCTTGTTGACATTCTTGAAGTGTCTTTGTATTGTGTCAGCAACTTCCTTAATATGGAGGGTCCAGCAAAACCCTATCTCTTTTCACTTGGATTGTAACTGTGGCATGCTCAAAGTATGCTTGCCTACCTTGGATTGTTGTCATAAAAAATTCCTTGTGTTCTACAAATTCTTACCATGATGCCACAAGTTGTACTCTGATAATTGGTGTGGTTCAAATTGTTTGTGGGCTGGAAAATGGTTGTAATAAGCATAGGTTGCTTGAGATTTCTCCAAAACAGCAATGTGTAGTCTGAAATACTTGCACTTAGTGACCACAATAGGTGAGATCTTTTACACACAACATTAAGCAAAGAATTTCTCCTCAAATTTGGAGAGCTATTGCTGCTCATGAAAGATAACACCCATCCAAGTACAAGATTATAGAAATGATTGATAGGAACATAGCAGCCTGGTAGGAACATAGCAGCCTGGCTACAAAACAGAGTTGCTTTATTTGAAATCAGGAAAATAAAGGCAGAAAATCGCCTTATACTAGTTGAAAACTATTTAGGCATGGTAATGGCCTGAAAACTCCTCCATTATGTGACTAAAATTCCTTCTATGACTGCAGAGAAGTCACAGATTGAGCTGGAAATATTGAGAACAAATTGATGGTTGGAAACCACCTTCATTTTGGTTCTTGGTGCATGTTTTTGGCAGCCAACACTTATTCTTACCATGTACGGTTGGTCACTTCCATAAGGTGCTGCAAAGTCATTTGCCCGTTGCTTTCTCCCAACACCTAAGACTTGGAACAAGGATTCATTTATTGCTACTCCCATTAGTCTGCAACTTCATTTTTGGGTACTCTCCCTTTTTTGTTAGCTGCTTCAGGCAGCTTAGGGTGTCTGGCCTTTGCATAGCTTTAGCCAAAAATGCAAACATTTAATGTTGCTTGTGTTCCCTAACTTGCAATTGCTCCTCCAAGGTTAGTATTTGCATCTTAGAACTTTTTTTTGTTTCCTAAGTCTCGCTAGCTCTATCAGTAGTAGATTCTCATTCTTCTTGAGGTTTTGACTTTCTTCTTCCCATTTATATCTTGTAGCATCTACCACACATGGATGCAAGAAATTTGAAATGGAAAAGATGAGATATGGCTGATTACCCTTGTACGCTTATCAAAAGCTTCTTGTATTCTATCATCATGTGAACTCGCAATATACACCGTGGGTGTGGCCTTTATTGGTTGTGTAGTAGCGTTTGGATAGGGTGGAGTGTTGCTTTAGGAGAGTTTGGTTGTAGGCAACAGGTGAATGGTGGCAGGACAAATTTTGCATTCCAGTTCCGACTTGGCAGGGTCCTCCGAGTTTTTAGGCATATTCAAGGTTTTAAGTAGTTGGGTATTTGTGTAGCAAGTCACATTGACTTTGTTATATTTTATATCACTTAAATGTCAAAAAGGAGACTTTAATATTTTAATAACTTAAAATATTGAAAAGTGCGCTCAAACTATTGAAAAGGGATTATATTAAAATATTAAAATATTTTAATGATGAGAAAGGCCGTACTTTTCTTGAAATGCGTGCCATTTGATATAAAGGCATTTCCTGGCAATAGAAACTCACATCTTGACTATTTCGATTTGCCTTGTGCATTTTTCTTCTGAGCAATCTCCTGTGATCAAGGTTTGATCATTTCGTCCATTGGAGAACGGAAAACTCTTCAGTGTTGAGTACTCTTGAGGCTGTGAAAGATCAGCTGAATCAGTACAGTTGAGAGCTTCACACAGAAGTTCTACAGTTGCAGACAGAGGGATTTTATATGCAGTTGTTTGTCTTTTGCACATTCTAGAGGGTTTCTACTGGTGGCGCTTTTTCCACAGCTTCAGAGACTTTCTTTCAGAGATTCTATTGCTTCCTTTCATGGCCGTACGGACTGCCTTGGTTTTTGTGCCTTGAGAAAGGCGTGTGAAGTAATTAAGGAAAACGCCTTCTTTTTGAGAGGGCTTTGGCATCTGTCATTGGCGGCTAGTGATTTCAGAGGGTTGTGACCAATTTCTGAGTTGGAGAAGCCTTGTCTGGAGTCTTGGCGTGCATTTATGCCTGTTTTCACCATTTTTAGCTGTAGATCTAGCTAGTTCTTTATTTAAATAATCTGGAGCCTTCTTGGTATGTTTATCTTTCTAAATCTCTTTGTTGGAGTTGAATAATACTTTCTGTACTTTCATTCTGAAGGAATAAGATTAAATTCATCTTTTATGAGCAAAAATATGCTGCGCCCCTTCTCTTCTGTCTATTAAGATTTCTCTAAAAAACTCTAAAAACACATTTAAAGACTTAAGAAAAGAGGGTTTTGAGCTGAGAGCCAGCAGGGCTCATCACAGTGGTATCAGAGCTCACATCCTGCCAGCTTGTGGGGTTTGAGAAATTTATGAAGTCAAATAAAGAGGGTTTTGGCAAGTCCTATTTCAGAGGGGGTCCTAGAAATCAAAGAGGCGACCAAAATCCTTTTCCACCATTTCCGTTTGCAGATCAGGAGGAGGAATTAGATTGGGACAATATGGCGAACAGGGCTGGAGAAAGTTCTCACAGGAATACTTGGGAGGATGAGGACAGAGAAGCCAAAGACGTGCTTAGAGGCATGGTTGCAGGGCAAGAACAGGTAGCAACTATTCTTCAACAACTCAGCACGAATGTTCAAAATTTGTCAATAAACAGAGCTCGTAGTTTGGATCCAGATCGAGATGGCAGTATCCATAGAGAGCCACAGAGAATTATAGATCCAGTACGCACATATGAGAGAGCTACATATCCCACGTTCACCAGAGATGATGCTGAGGAAGTGGACGAAGTTGAACAAGGTGGTGAGATTAATTTTGCTGATAACATTATGGCTATGCATGATGAGTGGGATGCTTTGCCACCAAGAGTTAAGGAGCACCTTAACTTCGATAGATTCATAAGCCAGAAGAGAGAACACACCAGAAGCAGGAATGACAGGAGGCCTAGACACAAGCAGAATGATCTCAAACAAGCTACCAACAAACTAACCTTAGTTCACTATGATGGCAGTGGTAGAGTTACAGCACGTGCCTGGGTGAGTAAGTTGGATACATTCCTGACACTACGTCCTATGCCAGAGAAAGATGCTATACGATTTGCAGCTCTCCACCTTGATGGCGTAGCACATGACTGGTGGATTCATGGCATGGCTACACTACACCATGATAGGATTACCTCGTACCAGGAGTTTACTGATAGACTGGTAGAGAGGTTTGATAGACGTGATCCCGAGCTATTCTTCAGAGACCTTGCTCAGCTAAAGCAGTTGGGTAGTTTGGAGTCTTATATTGGTGAGTTTCAGAAGCTCTCGGTTATGGTTACCGGAATCTCAGAGAGGAGACTTGTCATTCTATTTGTAGAAGGTCTCCATGAGCCAATGAAAGGTTGGATCAAGGCATTCGATCCACCTACCCTGCATGAAGCTATGAGAACAGCTCGTAGCATGGAACTTACAGCTTCACATGGTAAGTTCACTTCAAATGCAGAAGCATCTTCATCCTATAGTGATAGCAAATCAGAACCTAAAGAATCAGAAAAAGTTGATGAAAAGAGGAAATTTGCAGCTCCTTTGGACCGAGAGACAATCAATGATTTGCGTAGGAGGAAGCTATGTTTCTATTGCAAAGCTCCTTATGATCAAAACCACAATTGTCCTCTCAAGCCTAAGGGTTCAAATAGACAAATGGAGTGGTTTTATGAGGGTGAAGACATTGCTGATTTAACGGACCAGCAAGCTGGTTTTCAGGATGGGAGTATGCGATCTATCATTCTCGTCAACAAAAAAGGTGAGAAGATAGAACCGAAGATTCTAGAGGAGCATGAGATGTTTCAGGAGGATTATCATTTTGATTCTAGTCCCATGGGATCAGAGGGGTTTGATTGGGATCAGTACAGTTATGAGGCTCAGTTAGTACAAAATCCTCTTTATGAGACAGATGCTACATCTTCCTGTGATAATCCGCTCTTTGAGGTGGATGCTGATTCTACTCTTGATCCTGATTTAGGCAAGAGCGTTGATCATAGTATTGGAGATTCCGTCAGTGCATCGAGATTTCAGACCGAGCTCGTTGAGGAGATTTCCAGTGTGTACATGGTTAGGAGTCTACACAGTTTCACTTTCAGTCATCATGTACATGACCCGTTTCAGATGCACAATTCTGGTATGCACGTGTTAGATATGTTGGATGATAGCATATCTCGTGCGGTTTTAGGGAGCAAGTGTTGTCAGCAGTTTGACTTGCTTTCTTTTGAGTTCTTCTCTCCTGTGACAGATGGTGTTGAGATTGACAGGGTAGAGCATGATGATCCAATTGATCAGATTTGGGAGTTACAGGAGACAGTTGATGACAGAGGGACATTTCACGACACTATCCTTGGGATCCTGGTGGAGTGGTTGATTCTTTGTTGTTGAGATTGCTTGCGGACAAGCAATTTCAGGGAGGGCGGACTGTAATGTCCCCTTTTTCAGCATGATCTTGTTTTGCGATTGTTAGCCCTTTATTGGACCCTTGTGGGCTAGCCAGTTTGGATAGAGGGTCAGTGATGCATTCGGAGAGTTTGATTTTTCGTGTTTTCAGTGGACAGTGATTGGATCACAGCGAGCGTTGGCATTCCAGGAGTTCACAGCTTCTGACTCACGAGATTATCCTGAGTTTTGAGCGTATTATGGAATTTTAAGTGATTAAGTTAATTATTTAACTTATACGCCTTTTATTAAAGTCACATTGACTTTAATAATATTTTATATCACTTAAAAATGTCAAAAGGGGACTTTAATATTTTAATAACTTAAAATATTGAAAAGTGCGCTCAAAGTATTTTATGGCAACTATTGAAAAAGGTTATATTAAAATATTGAAATATTTTAATGATTGCAAAGTCCGTACTTTTCTTGAAATGCGTGCCAATTGGTATAAAGCATTTCCTGGCAATAGAAACTCATAACTTTGACTATTTCGATTTGCCTTGTGCATTTTCTTTTGAGCATTCTCCTGTGACCAGGGTTTGATCATTTTGTCCATTGGAGAACGGAAAACTCTTCAGTGTTGAGTACTCTTGAGGCTGTGAAAGATCAGCTGAATCAGTACAGTTGAGGGCTTCACACAGAGGTTCTACAGTTGCAGACAGAGGTTTCATATTTGCAGTTTCTTGTTCTTATGCAATAACTTGAGGGTTTCTTGGTGGCGTCCTTCTACAGCTTCTGGGATTCTTCTTCCAGAGATTCTTTCTCTTGCTTTCATGGCCGTACGGCCTGCCTTGGAATTTGTGCCTTGAGAAAGGCGTGTGAATGAAATAAGTGAAACGCCTTCCTTTTGAGAGGGCTTTGGCATCTATCATTGGCGGCTAGCTATTTCAGAGGCTTGTGACCAGTTTCAGAGCAGGAAAAGACACTTCTGGAGTCTTGGCGTGCATTTATGCTTGTTTTCACCAATTCCAGCTATAGATCTGGCCAGTTCTTTATTTAAAATAATCTGGAGCCTTCTTGGTATGTTTATCATTCTTAATCTATCTGTTGGTGTTATATAATACATTCTGTACTTTCATTTTGAAGAAATAAGATCAAATTCATCTTTTATGAGCAAAAATATGCTGCGCCCCTTCTCTTCTGTCTATTAAGATTTACCAAAACTTAAAAAAACATAAAGACTTAAGAAAATTGAGGGTTTGTTGAAATCACTTGAGACTCGTCGAGTGAATATTCCCTTATTCTTTTTTATTTTGTTGTGGACATATGCATTTATCCTTGTTCACATAAGAGAGTGTATGACTATAGATTGCATGTTATACCATGCATGTTGATTAGTGAGACCATTCTTGTTGAACAAGTGTGAAGATGCCATTTACACTATTATTTCTAAGTATGTCAAATTGTGAGTATGTTCTAGTTCACATACAAGTGTGTATTTTCTCTCTGTCTTTGAATTACGTTGTACTAAGGGAATAATGATATGAATTATCACACTAGTTAGTTTGCTTTTGCTTCATTGTTATTTTGGGTAGTGATGAGACTCCATTCTCTCTACTCTCTTTAGGTAACTTAACATCCAAATCAAAGTCAATACCTCCAATGGAAAAGCTCTCGCCTAAGCTAATGAAATCTCACATGAACCGATATTTTACTTTTGAGACTACATGTGATTAAATACTTTTAAATCCTCTAGATTTATCTCCAATTAAGTTTTGATGTGTCATTGCCCCAAACTTCACATCCATAAGCACCATCAATGTGACAAGCATTTGAAAAAAAGGTCCTCTTGATTTTTTACTTTTGAGACTACATGTGATTAAATACTTTTAAATCCTCTCGATTTATCTCCAATTAAGTTTTGATGTGTCATTACCCCAAACTTCACATCCATAAGCACCATTGATGTGACAAGCATTTGAAAAAAGGTCCTCTTGATTTTCAAGTCCCATATTTTCTAATAGGTATAAAGCTTTCCAAATTGAATTGACATTCTTTGTGTTCTATAAACCTCCTAACTCAACGTACTTATATTTATCAACCATTTACAAACGTTTCCTTTGCAAAATAAGATCATGACCTTGATTTTGTTGGTGTTCACCTATATCCCTATCTCTAAATAAAACAATTCTAATACTCTAAATTATATATTATTTTTTTATCATTCAGATAAGATCATCTAAATATAGTAACGACACCCTCACCTATATATTTGTCTCCTCTAAATTAATCTATATATATCATCCGTACAAAATGGAAGATAAGAATCTTGGCTCGAAAATGACGATAGAGCCTATCAAAGCAAACGTAATTAAAAAAAATAATTTGGTTCAATCATGCAAACGTTGTAGCTGGGCCAATCCAATTTCCTCGGTTGCAGTGAGCCGCGCAATTAAAAACTAGTTCCGTCCACCTGTCACGAAAGCATTGGGCAAGAGAATCACAACAGTAGGAGTAATCATTACTTATTTTTTCAAAACGAATTATTAAATTTTTAAAGAAGGCCACAAACTCCCTGAACGAACGACCACAAAAGGCGAGCGTTTTAGCGCCCTGCAAATATTATCTCCTCCATTAACTTCTTCCTGACCTTCGTTGTCCTCGACTCAGGAACCTCGACGCTCTTTCCAATACAGAATAACCTTAATAAAAGAAAAGTGCCAGCAATCAGGAATTCTTATTGTTTCTGAAGAATAAATCTGTATTGTGGTTTTGTAGGCCTCGAGAGGCGCGTCTGATTTCCCGTCAGATTGCAGAAGTCCGCCTTCACTGAATTTCACGTGATCTTAAGTAATGAGCGGCTATGAGTTAGATGACCGTCAGATTGCGCAGCCCCGCGGTCGCCGAATTTATTGTTATCTTAAGCAATGAGCGGTTACGAATTAGACACCGTTGAGCTCTGTAAAGTTTCTTTCTATTGGTCCACCTAGGTCTTAGATAAGGAGTAGGTGACGGAGGTTGGGCAAATTGGGTAGCGGAAGATTTAGTTGGGGTTAAATATGGCGGCGTTTTGGAGCGCTGCTGGTGGTTCTTCAGCAGTCTCCTGCCTGAAATCTGGGGGCACTGTTAAATCTGTAGCGGAGGTGCCAAACCTACGGCCTCTGCGCCGCCAACGCCAGGTCGTGTTGGCGTCCAGGAGCTGCCCTCGTTTGAATTTTAGGTGTAATAATAGTATTAAACTGAAAACAAGGGCAATGGCGGAGCACAAAGGAGGTGCTGAGCAGGTTTTAGCGCGGCCTAGAAAAGCAGCGGTTGCAGAGGCTCACGGTAGTGTTAATAATGGTGGCACACCCTCGCGAACATTTCTCTCGGAAGAAGGTCAGTTCAGTTTTCCTCCATTATTATCAAACATTTCTTCATCTTCAATCTAAAAATTTCTGATGCATTTTAAGGCAATGCTCACTTGCATGTTAAAAGATTCTATCTTGGTGTCATTTGCCCTCCACTTGAGTCCTAATTTTGTGGCATAAGCCTCAGGAAAACATGCTAAAAATTTTAGCACACATAAATTGATTTGAAATATTGTTCTTATTAGTTATTAAGTGATTGAATTACGGACTCGACATTAGGTTCTGGAGACCCTTGCAATTTACAGGGTGCCCTAGGGTAAATCCCCGTGATTCGATTTAACTGTAGGGGCTGTCTGATCCCAGGAGACTTCTATGATTAACCTCGAGGGGTGGTGATGTGCGTCTGTATCTCAATTCAATCAACCTTGCGAGCGGCGTAAAAACAATATGCAGGTTACAGAAGACATAGATGGTTAACGTGCTTTTAACAAAAGATAAAAGAGTTTGTTGGACATTACATTGTCACTAAACAATTCTTGACTCATACATGGTAACCTTATTGTGTCAATGAATTACAATTTGACTCAACAATTGTTTGAAGGTTCATTTTCATTCAATATGAGGGATTGTAAGGGAATTTTAATCATTAGCATGCAAACATGTTGATTGTATTTGTGTTGGGCATTGACCTGGTCATGTTCAATAATATGCCGGAAATCAGTAATATGTTCTACACATTTAGTATATATGTTTGTTTTTGAAGAGTATTTGAAAAAGTGATGTATTTTCAAATGTTCGATAAATTTACCGAGTTATTGCCGAGTCCTGAGTTTTTACAAATTTTGGGCTTGCCGAGTTTGAGTTTTACAACTATGCTTCTCCCTATAGCCCCATGGATTGATAGTTCAATCATTCCAGTTAAGATCTTGTTCTCAAAACTGAAAATGCAGGGTGGTCCAGGCAATATATCAGCCGCCTTTTTAGTTACACCCTTTTTATACTTGATAAATAAATGCAATTGTCATAATAAACCTACCCATTTGCGATGCCTTGCTTACTGCAATTTTGATTGTGCTTCAGAGAGGTTGGTGGTCCATCTGAACTATAGTTTCTTTACCCATAAAATAGTGCTTACATTTTTAATGAATTGAACAAGTGCATACAAATCTTCATCATATTTAGGTTAATTCAAATCTGTCCCATGGGAAATATAATGATATATCTCACAAAAATCTTCATCTTGTGGATACTCCTCCCTACAGCCCCATGGACGGATGGTTCAACCATTCCAGTTAAGGTCTTGTGCTCAAAGCTGGAACTGCAGGCGGTCCAGGCAATATATCAGCCATTTTTCAGTTACACCCTTTTTATACTTGATAAATAAATGAAATTGCCATAAGAAACCCATCCAATTGCATTCCCTTTCTTCGTGCGATTTTGATTGTGCTTCAGAGAGGTTGGTAGTCCATCCGAACTATAGTTTCTTCACCTTTAAAATAGTGCTTACATTTTTATTAAATTGAACAAGTGCATACAAATCTTATCATATTTAGGATAATTTAAAACTGTCCCGAGGGAAATATAATGATAGCAAGCCGAATTATCTCCTTGCAATAGGATAACCTACATAGCATAGTTGCTTGTATCCATTAACATCTCAAATTTTAGGTGCAAGTTAGGTGGTTCCAAAACCTTTCATTGCTGGTTTTATGTTTCAATCTTCAAAAAGCATGATGCTCATTTTTACCCTAAGAGGGACTTACTAGTTGTGGTTAGGGTTGCAAAGGCTACTTTATTGTGGAGAATGATGCTATGAACTTTATTAAATATTGAACAACCTCTATAAAGATCTTTGTCTCAGACACCTTGGAAGGCATAAACTAATTGATAATAGCTTCAATCTTTGTGAGATCAATATTCAATTCCCCTCTTCCAACCATATGTCTCAAATAGACCACATGATTTTTGTGCAAATTCACACTTTTTTTTAACTGAGCAACAACTTACTCCCTTGAACAGTTGTAAAACATATCTCAAATTTATTAGATGCTCATCATAGGTTTCACTAAAAGTCAAATTGTCATCCAAATATGCAATAACAAAAGAATCTACGAATGGTCTCAATAGATCGCTCCTCACCTCATGAAAGTAGCAGGAGCGTTACACAAATGAAGGAGAAGCACAAGCCATTCGTTCAAACCTTTCTTTGTCTTGAAAATTGCATGTATACCCTCGTCATTTATTCTTACTTTTATTATACTTGCTCTTCAACTCTAGCTTCGTGAAGTACTTGGTATGTTGGAGTTGATCCAACAAATTACCAATTTGTGAAAGAGATACCTAGTCTCAATGGTGCTCTTATTCAAGGTGTGATAATCCATACGCATTCTTCATGCACCATCTTTCTTGGGCACAATCACAATTGGAGAATTACATAGAGATGTTTTAGAACTGCAGACCAAGCAGGCAGTGATTCTCTCACCTGAATTCACTCCTTAACTACATATTGCTAGTTTAAAGTTCCATTGGTACTCCAAAGACTAGTTCCATTATTAGGCAGACAATTATTGGGCCCCTTGAAATTATTGGACTTATATATAAGAGTTGAGTTGTCTTATTAGGCAATTTAAATGTTGTCTGGAATTTGGATGTATTTCATTCTGTGACATGACAGAGAGTCATCTTATTTTCTAGTTTGGCTTTCATACTGTGAATCGGATATAGCAGTTCTAATTATTCATTAAAAATAATCTAGATCTTTCTGTAGTGGGATTCATAATTATAAATTGTACAATAACATCGTCTAATAGAGTAGCTAGGTCCCATTAGCTAATCCTTCATGTCTCATAACACCATCTAATCCGGTGTACTTCTTTGTAGGTATTCTTTTATGGTATATGATGTCAACTTTATGTCCATTCATTAATCATCAGTGCCACATGCCATAATCAGAACTCAATAACCATGCTCAAACATTATTTCTTAAGTCATAAACTTAATAGAGATATTATGTCAGTGTTGCTATAAATATAATTACTCATATACATCTTACATCAGTTTATCCTTGCTTGTATGTCTCAACATGCAAATAAAATGTACCAAATCAAACCAAAACATGGCAGCAAAATAAGAAAGGATCAATATCAGGTTTACTAATATCTTGTGTAGTCTTGAACATGATAGACTCAGGGAGGAGATGGTTGGAATAGAGTGTAGCAAACAACTCTCCTGTTGGTCAAGAGCCTAATCCAAAAGCCTTTGTCCTCCTTTATTAGGAGAGGGTCATTTATGTGTTTGACCTTAAGGTTGTGGGAGAGAGTTTCCCTTTCCCAATGGAGGAGAGTGAGGGGGAGGTCCTTTAGGCTGTTTCCAAACATTGTCTAACACTTTCTCAAGCATGTCATTCCTTGGGATGTGACACTTTTGTTGAAGGTACCCTGGATTATCTAATGATACATTGTAATATCAAAGAATTTTATGTATTCTGTTTGGTTCATGAAAGGATAATAATCATTAATTAAGAGAGATAATATTAGAAAACAAGTTATCTTTGCAAGGCAAAAGGAAAAGGACCTTGTGCATACTATTAGTATTTGCATAAAAAAATTGAGAATGTTTGCTTTGGACTGCAAAACTAAGTCACAAAATGTCATATCACACATTGACATTTGCTTATTGTATATTTGTATTGGTATCTTTTCTATAACCATTTGCATCATGCATTTTATTTTTTTCCTTCAACTCCTGGCATGTTTTTGCCCTCGTAATAACATAAACCAGTAATATCATTTGTATGTAATTTCAAGAATTATGTTAGGATCATTCATATGTATTAGTATTTTTGTAAGCAATGGTTTCAATAGTGATCAAAGGTTGTTGCAGAGCTATTCTTGGCCATGCAGAAGAAAATTGAAGCCAAACGATTACCTGCTAGTGCTGCAGCTGCAATGGAGGATGTATATCGAAATTATCAGAATGCAGTAAGTTGGAGAATCTTTGGTAGGCTTCAAATCTTATTTTTACCTTTCTTTTCCAACTTATTCCATTCACTTAATTTTTCTTGACATTTCCAAACTTCTTAGATTCTCTTCTCCTCTCTCTTTATATACCACCAGAAAGTAATAAGGATGAATGTTGTAATCTACCAACTAATAGTGATCTCCTAAGTAACCTGTTAACAGTTTGTTGACTTCGTCTCTAGATTCTGTTTAGTTTATTCAAAGTAGATACTGTGTTGTTGAAAAGTGTTGGAATGGGCTTAACTGTGAAATGCCCCAACAACTATGTACTGTCTGAATTTAACAAGTTACATTTCTGCGTTAGTCACTATTGGAATTTTCTGAACAACTTTCTACATTTTGTTGATTTTGTATTGCTGAGAGTTGGAAGGGGCTTAACTACAGAATACTTTGATAATAAATGGCACAAACATATTGGAGAACTATTACCTGTCTACTATGCTCCATAAGTTTCCGAGATGGGGAGGGTAGGGGAAATGTTTCTGGTATGGGAATTTTTTTCCTATTTTGTAGGTGACGGTAGGGGACAACTATTAAAAAATAAGGAACTTTATATAAATATATGGAAAGTTCAAATATTCATATGATGACATTCATAAAGCATTCATCATAGACATTATAAAACCTAATATATAACATTCAACTTGAGTTGAGATTCCACATGGGAATTGACAATCAAATTAACAAAATATAAATGCTTTCATTGTCAATGTGCATATGTATCATATAAGAATTACAACAAAATGCCTGAAGGCTGCAAGTTTTAACTACCAAATGATAAAAAACATATAAAATATATAGCTGTCCTTAATCAACATCTGTATTTGGTAGGTTTGCATCAAAATTGGAGTCCCAGTCCTATTCACTGCCACTGTAAGGGGCTGCTTCAAGCAATGGAACGCCAACCAATCCCTTTTGTGCTTCCTTCTCATCCACTTGTATAGCATCTTCAGGATCAACATCCCAATGTGAAGTTGGAGTTTGACGATTCTCAGGGGTTTGTTGATCCTATAGCCACAAGGCAGTATGTATGACCATCAACTTCTTTGATCATCTAGAGATAAGGTTGTTCTTCTTGACTAATTGGATGAAGCTATATGTGGACCAATTTGTCTCTACAATAGAGGAATTGATAACTTGTGAAATGAAAAGTGGCAAGTATACTCAACTCTAGTGCATCCTTGCCATGCCATATCGACCATCCAAAAAGGTTGGTTTGAGTTAATGTAGTTCTATCCATTTTCATCTCTGGTTTGTTGAATGTTGGACCACAACGATTGACAAATGCAAGCCATCGTGTGCAAAGTAAAGAAGAATCTTAATCAATATGCATTTTTTAAAGGGACTTCATGAACTCTTCTTTCATGTCTTAATCATGAGATGGAGGCACTCTTCCACGCCTAGCTACATACCATTTAGGATTTAGAGCATAGGTTGCCATATGAAGTACAATGTTCATAGTGTTCCATTGTTGTGTTACAATGGCCCTAAAATGTTCCTCATAAATCCCAAAGTAGGATACTTGTTATAAATGGCCTGCTTCATTTGCCCAAATATGCTCTCAAAGGTCTCATAAGTTTCTCCAAGCCTAGGAGAGTCTATCAACATACCTTATGACTCATACAATAGGCTCAATGAAGGAGCAAACATATCTACAAATGCAGACAAGTTACTAAGTCTTAAGTTTTAAAAAAGATTAAAGAATTTAAGACTCAAATAATATAGTGAATGTTATTACAAAGAACAAAAATAATTTACAAGTTAGAAACATTAATGAATTATTTTTTTAAAAATATAATAAGACCAACAATTTCTTACCTCATTGTGTATGACCAATTGCCATCAAGGATTTTTTGTTTCACATCTCTTCCTTTAGGTTTGCTTGTCTCTGATCATCTACCCCACTTTGAATTAACCACCACTAATTGTAAAGCTTCCTAGACCTCAATCATCCTCTCTAACAAAATGAAGGAGTTGACATATCTAGTATCTATGGGCTTGAGCAATTTCTTACTCGAAAAAGCCTTGAACAAAGCAAGTGAAGTGTGATGGTTGCAAATGAACATCTGTACATCTCTAGCCTCTAACAACACTGCCTTCACCCAATTTATCTTTCAATTGTCCTTCAATGCATGAGCACAACATGTGCTTGTAAGCACCTTCCACTGTCAAGTCAGCTAACTTACACACACGGGCTGAATTGGTCACCACTTGTATAACATTAAATGCTCCAACATTTTCTATGGTATCCTTCAAAATTTGAAATTGGAAGTTTGCATCCTCCCTCTTCGTTGAACAATCAATATCTGTAAGAAAATAAGAGTCAACTAAACTTGTGACAATAATATTGATGAGTGGCCATTGTTTGATATTGGTCCACCCATCCATGATGATGGAGCATCCATCCCTTATCCGAGTTTGTCTCATTTCTTCGATCAACTCACTTACCTTATTGCAATAGAAGATTCGATCATCTCTCATGATTGTATTTAAACTTACCTGCAATGACACATCAGGCTGCATAGTCTCCAATTGAATTCCCTTATTTCTTTCCTCCCACTCCATATGCAATCTAGTTATTTCAACCTTCTCAATTAGAGTTATAGTGTCACAACCTTTTACCCTTGTCTAGCTCTCCACAAAAGATGAGAATAAACTCTTGTATAGCTACCCCTATAGTTTTTTTTGCACAAATGACATAGCCATACTTTGTTGGAGTACAGGACCACTGAGGGGGGGTGGGGGCGGCTAGGTGAATTAGTGGTCTAACGAGAAATCAAATTTCAAACCTTAACTCACTTGTATTATGCAAAGAGACCCATTGAAAACACTTCAAACATTATAGAAATTGAATGTTGAGGGAGTCACAATGATATGCAAATCAGAACATAATACTTGAACAAAGATGACCAATCTAACACAACATGACAAACCACCAAGAGGAGACATAACACGAGTTTTATGAGTGGAAAACCCTAAAAGGGTGAAAAACCACTCTGAAAATACGTTTTATTAAGCCTCACTAGCCAAAATCTCACTGGTTACAAATTGTATGCCTCACTGGCTGAACATCAAGCCTCACTGGCTAAACATCATGCCTCACTGTCAAACTAACCTGCCTCATTGGAAAAACAAGCCTCATTGGCTAAACATCATGCCTCACTGGCAAACTAATCTGCCTCACTATCAAAACAAGCCTCACTATCAAAACAAGCCTCACTGGCTAAACATCTTGCCTCACTGGCAAACTAACCTGCCTCACTGGCAAACCGACAACACTTTTAGAAGAAATTGGCAAAATTCAAAGGGTTACTTTGTTTCCAGACAAATCACTGATCTATCAAATCTTCATCTCCCTTATTCACACATACATCTGCACTGATTCGTCAATCAAATATCACAATTCTAAAAACTGCCTTCACACCTCAAAACACACACCCTCATTTTTAATCTTCTTTGATTTCACATATAAAGCACTAGTCACCTGTAATCTGTTTCACACACTGACATTTCTTTCAAACAAATTTCTGTATCAATGACCTCAATCAGATCATGCTTCTAATCAAAGCAAATCACACTCCTCAGCCCAAGACAACTTACATTGACATTACACAATTTGATCACTGCTATGCAAGTTTACACATTGCTCTTTCTTCCAATCAGACCTTGACTGAACCCCTTTTTGAATAAACAAAAAATTACACAAAAAGACTTCCTGGTATGACAATCAATTATAAGATATTAGGCTCATGAAAATTTACACATCCATATGATAATCAATCTTAGACATGTTCATATACAGTTCACTATTAGGCTAACTCCCATACTATCCTTACAAACTAAGTTGCTGAATCGGGTACGGGTACGGGAAAAATTTTTGGGGGGTTGGGTACGAAATTGGGTACGTCCATACAATAATATAATAATATAATTATATATATATATATGCAACCTAGAAACAAAATAAGTTTAGAATGTCATATACCAATACATATGATAAACAATACCATGACAAATTTCAATTTTTGAAACATAATATACTAATTTAAATTCGGTTTTCAATATCAAAAGGATCAAACTTGAATGTCATGATAGATAATCATTGTTTAACATTTACAAAATACAAATAGTAACCAATTCACTAATTTCGAATTGCATCAAATGGCTCATCATCAAGACTAAGATCATCATCAACATTAACATTAGATGATGGAAACACATTAGCACGTGCACTAAAGTATGTTGACTACTTGACTCCTCAAAAATTGAAGAAGATTGTGTAATTGCAGCCAAAGAAAGATCTAGGTCAGCTTGCTCTGGGTCTACATCCCACATCTTTGCTGCCCCTTCTTTGTACTCATCCTCTTTGTGAGTAAGAAGGCGCAAGTTGGAATGAACATAAACTAGCTCCTTTGCTTTGTGTGATGCCAATCGATTGCGCTTGACTGAAAGGATGAAGGAGTTTGTATTCCAATTCTGCTCAGTTGAAGAAGAACTAGCAACCTATTGAAGCAAAGGGAGCTCTCATTAGAGTTGTTAAATTAAAAAAATTGTAAATCAAACTTCAAATTTGAAAATAATGCATTTTAGTTTTAAATTTTTAAATGATAAAACTTAAAACGTTAAAACTTACTTGAGATAAGACTTTTATTGCAAGAACTTGGAGGTGTGGCATCTTGCAGCCATTGAGGTACCACCAAGAGTGAGCATCCTTCTTATATTTGTCACAGATAGCAGAAGAACTTTGATTATTAGAGTCACAAAAACTAGCAAATTCACTTGAAACTACATCTTCCATCTTAGTATCACGGAAGAGTTTAACAAGAGCTTTCCTAAACCCATCGTTGACTTCTGTATCACGGTATGGTGGCAATCTGTTTGGTATAGCAAGGACTTGGGGGCTGTAAAATTTGGGTGTCAACGCGAAGGCAAGAAGATGGAGTGGGGTGATCATTTTGTTCCACCGGTCAACACAAATTGCATGCACCTCTTTGAAGAAGGTTTCTTTAGGATATTGCTCTTTTTCACATATGATGCTTTTCATCTTCTCAAGCATTGAGTCAATGCCATCGTAAACCTCCCCCATGCATGGCTTATCCATGTCAGTAAAGCATATCATGCTCAAAATGGGCTCGGTGAAAGCAAGAAGATATTCCACTCGATCCCACCAAATGTCATCTAGAATCTTATGTTTTATATTTGCTGCCCTCTCACTGTTTGATTGCCTCCAAATAACCCATGAGTGGCTAATGACCATAGCAGCAAGCGCCTCTCGCACCTTCACAAGTTGTCTCAAGATGATTGTGTTGGATGCAAATCTAGTTTCAGCCACCTATTTGAAAATAAAAAGTAAATATTAAAATCAATATATATATATATATATATATTTGTATTCTAAATAAATTATTGAAGTAAAACATAACATTAAAGAAATGCAATGTTTGAAGTTTGAGTTACCTTCAACAGCTCTAGTCGTGAGAATGATCTAAAGATAGCTTGTGACATGTGGTGATTTGTTATGAACATTTGGATCTCTTTAGCTTCAGCATAGACTTGTTTGATCCAATCTATTTTTGTACCCAACTTTTTCAGCATGAGGTTGAGGGAATGCACAGCACAAGGTGTCCAAAATATATGTCGGAATCGTGACTCAACTATCATCCCAGCAGCTCTACAATTCTTTGCATTGTCCATTACAACTTGGACAACATTTTGAGGCCCCACTTCATTAATGCATTGTATAAGGATGTTAGCAATAAATTGTGCATCCTTGACTTGCCCCTCACAATCCACAGCCTTTAGAAACATTGCCCCTTTAGGGCACACTGCAATCAAATTAATCAATGGTCTATTTCTTGCATCCTTCCATCCATCAGAAATAATAGACACACCTGTTTCTTGCCATGAGGCTTTGATGGGATATAATGCATCTTCTATATGTTTTACCTCCTTTGACAATATAGTGGTACGCACCTTCTCATAACCTGGGCTTGTGTACCCCTTTGGAGCTTCATTTGCTTTTCTTATCATGTCTTGCCAATAAGGTGATCGAACAACATTGAAAGAGATGCCATTTGCATAGAGGCATCTTCTAGTGGCTTGGTCAGCAAGTTGTCTTGCATCATTATTGAATGCCTTCTCCAATGGTCCCTTTACTCTCTTCGAAACACTATCGTCATTGGCATTTTCATCTTCATTTACTCTAAAAAAGGGATGGCTTTCTACTACAGTGACAGGACGATCAATATGTGTCTAAGATGAAGTAGATGGCGTAGTTGAGCCCTTTCCTGTACTTGATGGAGGCATCATTTTTTTTTGAACCCTTGCATCTGCTTCCTCTTGCTCCGCAATATATTCTGCTAGTTTCTCAGGTGTTATAGGTATTTTATTTTTTCCTGGACATGGTTTAATTCCCTTTCCAGTAACTCCACACAAATGCGCTTTCACTCGGCTATAAGAACTAGTGTATTTCTTTTCACACCCAGGGCATATCCAAACACAAGTCCCCCCACCTGGAACTTGCTCTACTATTTCTACATGTCTCCATAGTGGTGAAGTTGGATCAAACTTGAATGAGGGATTACTATTGTTGACATAAGCTGCACTGTTTGCCATGATATTTGGAAAATAGAAACAATCTCTAAACCTGCAATTACAAATTTTAAATTTAAAAATTGTTAAGAGAATATATAAATCTAAGTAATAAATTATAAATTTTTTAGGTTTAAATTGTATAAATTATAATTTTTTAAAATCTTAAATTGTATAAATTATAAATTTTTTAAATCTTAAATTGTATAAATTATGAATTTTTTAAATCTAAACTTTATAAATCTAAATTGTGCAAATCTAAGATTATAATTTCTAATTTTATAAAATAATTATAAATTTTTTAAATTATATAATTATAATATATGAATACTATATTTTAAAAATAATATATGAATATTATATTTTAAAAATTATATATATTACTATTATATTATTATTTATTAATAATTTAATAAATTATTCATATAAGATTCTAAGAATTAAAAAATAAGACTATAAAAAATTATATTAATTTTAAATAGGGTTTTGTTTTATTTTAAAAATTATTCATATAAGAATTAAAAAATAAAATTATAAGGGTATTAAATTATATTATTAACTATTTTAAATTTTAAAATTTATATTTTAATTTTTAAAACTTACCCTATGATTTTTTGTTTTTAAAACAAAAAAAAAAATGTGAAAAAAATAAAAATAAACAAAAACCTGGTCATGCCTAGTCGCGCCTCTGCTTCTTCTTTGCCGGTGCTTGTGGTTTCTCTGCTTCTTTGCTTGTGGTTTGTTTGCCTGCCCGCGCCCTTGTTTCTTTGTCGGCGCCCTTGTTTCTTCCCTTCCTCTCTGAGTTTTTTAATCGCTATCCAACTCGCGTTTTTTGTAGTCGCCGCCTCTGTGCATTTTGGTGTGTCGTAAATCTGCGAGATGAGATTCACACGCTAAATCTGTCTTTGGCCAAGTCGTCACTTCCTAAAATTCAATAAATTGAGATAAAAGTCAAATCCTGGATGAAAAAGGGTCAAAAATGCTTTTGATTTGCCACGCCTAAAAACGCCTAGAATCGCGGTTTTAGGAATCGAACCTACCAGATTCTTGTTCGATTTCGTGCATTTGTTTCGTTTCCAGCATCAAACGATTCCAAACCTGAATCGCCAACAAAGGTGTCGATTCGTAATGTCCCCTTCCAGTTGACATCTCTCAGTGCTTAAGATTAGCCTATTATGCGACCCTCGTAGGCTAATGGGATGGATAGAGGGTCTTGTTGGAGCTTGGCTTGGCTTCGTTGTCAGAATCTACTAGTTTGGCTTTCGTTCGGGGTCATTCAACATCATTTGCTTGACTTGCTATTTTTAGTAAGTCACTCAGCGAGCACCCCTGCTATTTTTAGCAGTTTGGTCTGGTTGTATGCAGATTCAATCACTTATCCTCCAAACGTACTCGGTTCAAGGTCCGAACTTTTATTTTATTTAAGGGGTAAACGCTTTTGACCGGAGCTATGAACCGGAATACAACCATTCAACAATACCACCCCAACGGGGTTTGAACCTTGGTGGCAAGAACAACAATGCCACCCTTAAACCATTACACCATGCCAATACCTAATCGAATCTTATTTTGAGGAAGATATTAATATTTATCTGTCAAAATAAATATTAATTATTTTGAAGCTTATATTATAAAGTTATAATATTATTAATATTATAACTTAAGTGATTATTTTAAGGGGTCGACCAACATGAAGAAGGGGCCACTTTTCAATTATATTTTATAATTAAAAGTGCGTTCGAGACTTTGGAAAAATTAAAAGAAAAGTTCAAACTTTATTTAAATGATGCTTTTTTGAGAAAAGTCGACTTCTTGAAGAATATAAGGATTTCATTGGGAAAAGAGCTCATTATGTTATGAAATCAAATTTTTGCCAAGTGCTTTTCTGAGAATAGAGCCAAGGGTTCCAGTTTTCATTCTGCATTGGAGAACGAACCATCTTCAGTGTCTCAGTTCGAGGTCTGGAAATATCGCCTGATTTATTGCTTGTCGAGAGAGATAGCTTCATCCAAAGGTTATCACAGAGCTTCATCTTTTGAGATATCTTTAGGGGTTTTGGTTTGAGATTCTTCCGAGAAGGGTTCTTCATTTAAGGCGCCCATTTGCCAAGATCTGGACACATCATTCAAGGGCCGTACAAATCCAATATTGCTATTGCTGAGCCGTACTTGCTGCTGCAGGGCCGTACTTTTCAAGTACAAGGCCATACTTTTCACATTGGGCAAAGCACCACTCTTTTGGGCATTTTGACTTCACAATCAGGGGTGCATATTCTTCTGGATCCATTTGCAAACATCAGACGGAAGGAGAAGCTGATTTCTATGATGGCCGTACCATTTCATGGGCATCTCAGTTGCTGCAATAATTAGGTTTTTCACATAGATGTTGTTGCTTTTTAGCTTGCATGTTATCAAATCTCAGATGTAATAAGCCTAGAAGATCAATAAACATTTTGGCATCAATAGATCGAGTAAATTCCATCATTTTTAGACTTGTAATATTTAATTTAATTTTTACAAGCATTTTCTTTCAAAATCGCATTTCATCTGTTAATGCAAAAAACACAAAAAATAAAAACGCTCAAAACAAGCAAAACAAAGATTCAGAAAACAAGTGAGAACGGGGTTTCTAAAGTGGTATCAGAACGGTTTCCTGCCAACCTGTTGGGTAGGTTTCAGCTGCAAATCAGAAGTTACAATTGAACAACATGGCTATTCCCAAGAAGCAGTTAAATGCCATGATGAGAAAATTGGAGAAGCTTATACAAAGTCAGGAAAAGAAGGTTGAATGGCTTTCACACCCTGCAACCATAGATAGAATTATGACTTCCATTTCTAAGAAGCCTACATCACAAAATGAAAGGAAGGAAGAACAAGAGGTCTCTACAAGTGAGGTATCTAAAAACCTCTACAACGAGTTTTTATCAGTTGGTGACCAGCAAAACAAAAATCAGACCTTAGAAAACGAATCAGAAAATTCATTTGATGACAATGAATCCCAAGATCATGATGTGGATGGGCACACAATCACCTTGGAAGTGGAAGAGTGTGAAGATATTGTTACATCAGCAGCTTCTACCTCGCCAGTTGACCCATCCTATGAGGTGCATAGCAGCAGTACCCTAGATGTTGAGGTGTGCATAGATGTAATGAGCCTAGCTCAAAACTGACCAGAATTTAACCTAATTTTGCTGATTGTAATTTCGTCAAACAGTTTGAATGCAAAATGCTTACTTGCTGGTTTGGTGTTTTCAGACTGATGATGATAATAGGGTGTTTCAAATGCTTATAGAATAAAGCAAGGGAGCTAATATCTTACTCTAGATGCAAGGAGAAACTTCTTTTTTTCTTTTTATGCATAAAATGGATATTTTAAAACATACTAATCACCTACAGCCCAGCATCATTTTGTCAAACAGTTGACAGACATACCACTTGGCTGAGTACAATATATTTAAATGCATGACAACAAGTATAATTTATCATCTACTTATTCCTCCTTAATTTCCAATAAATGACCAATACAATAGTTATTCAAAATGCCAAGACTCTTGGCTTTACAATCAGCTCTTATAGAATATATTGTTATGAATGCAACCTACAGCTGCCTACTTAAACAATACAACATGTTATGTAACTAATGCCAAATGACAAAGGAACCTGGTTGGATGGAGACGCCAAGCTGGAAAGCTGATGTAGAAACCAGATTGCAAACAAAATAGCACTCTCCCAAGCTGAATCGAATTTATTTCCAAGTCGCCCCTGTTCTGACCTGCCTTGTTAAAATCAAATAATCACCAACAGATTTCTGCCTCCAATTGCTTCTGATCTCTTTGTCAAGCCTCTAGGAAGTGAGCGCTCCCAACCATGAAGGAAATCGATGCAAGTATGAGCCCAAGCAAATGAAAGATAGGTCTCTAATGGCGCCCCTGTTGCTGCAGACTTGGCTTCAGACTTATGTATTGCAGATCTGACCCTTTCCTCCAAGGATTCGATGCCAAAAAGACTTATTCTTCAATACCAGCCAGCTCCTAAATTGAAGTCTTCAAAATCTGGCCCTAGGCCACAAGTTTATGCCCTCATGAAGTGACTGAAGTATCACCTCCAGCTGCAATAATTCAGGTGATATTGCACACCCTCAAAATTGCTATCAATGGGAGTTTTCGTTCCCAAAGACAAACTGATTATCTGCAGACCACTTGGCTCCACAAATGCTCAAGAAGAATCACCGATCAACAACTCATCAAATCTGGATGCCCAAATGGTGAGACCTCAAGGTCTATTTATTCTTTTCCTCTAGAGGTCGGCCCAAATAAAATAATATTATTTTTTGACCTTCTAGAAGATTCCAGTATATTATAAACTTTTTGCACTTTATTAAAATGTTATATTATTAAAAAGTGCATCTCAACATAAAATTATAAAATAAGGTTTCCATAAATAGAAATAATAATTAAATATAATGGAAAACCCTTTCCCAATTAAAAACTGAGCCAAATAATCACCAAGTGACTGCAAAATGACTCTCTCACCATGCCTCATTAGCCTACGAGAGCCGTTAATAGGCTAATCCTGCTAATTTGTCGATGTCAACTGGAAGGGGACATTACAATAGATGATAGCATACATGATGTTGCTTATCATGTGGTGAGTGACGCTGATTCACCTCATATTACAGTGCTAGGTATTAATTATTGTGGATTTTGAGCATTCGTTGGGGTTTTGCAAAGGTCTGGGAACTGGATGAGTTACAATTTGAGTTAAGTGATTTCATGAGACCTGCTGTTTGCTGCTGCTAAGGAATTCTGTGCAATACTGGAGGTTATTCTGACATTTCAAACTTCTATACATGCTGTTCCAGGTCTGATACTTCCTTATATTCATTGTATCTTACTTGAACTGTCAAATCCCTCACTAGTTGTTACATATCTCAGTCAGTTCAGTCTAACAGTGTTAGAGGGAAGTCTTGTAAGTTGAAACCTGATTATAAATTGAAAATCTGAACTTGTCTGGGCTGTGGTATTTCTGAGTTGTTTAGGTGTCTTATTTTCCAATTGTGATGCCCAGAAATTAGTTGTAAGGGGTCTGCATTAAGGTTTGGTCTGCGATCAGATTTATGATGAACTGCTGTACCTTTTAGAAGTCTTGCAATTGCTCAGTATGGGTGTTAAGACTTAATGTTACCAGTCTGATATAAGAACTTATATACTACTGTTCATGCTAGAGTTCCCTTAAAATTTCTCTGTTGTATTCAATATTCAGTAGTGATCTCAAGATGTATGTGAAGATCAGATTTGAGAAGTCAATGTAATGAATTTTATGCTCTTGAAAATCAGTTCAAGTCACATGTGCAAAATCAGTGAATTTGGGACTGTACAATCATTCTAAAAATCAGATTTGTAAGTTGATGCTTCTATTTCAGTATATCTCTACTTGCAAGTATGTGTGTGTCATTTAATTTCTTGGCAATATACCATTTGAGAATCAAAAACCCAAATATTTTGTGAATCAAATATTTAAACAAGGCAGAAAATTTAGTTTGCAAGTGTCCACTTGGTGGTAGCATATCTAACAGCATCCTCCTCAGCCATGGGACGCAATGTGAGGAAGGTATCCAACTTACTGATCCAGGCCTGAGTTGTAACCTTGCCACTACCGTCAAACATAGCTAGGGTGAATCTGTTTGTGGCATGCTTCAGATCATTATTATTATATCTAGGCCTCCAATC